>JARVZY010010554.1:0-26906 GCA_030686995.1 Artemisia argyi | reverse complement strand
TCTTGTTTGTTTTGTGTTTTTAACACTTTTTTGATTACAAACTAGTGTTATAAACCTTTCCCAACAAGAAAGTTTTAATCTTTTTGAAAATTTCTAGCTTAAAAATTCGAATTTGGTTTTTGTACTAGTTTTCTAGATCTCGAAAAAGTCTCATAAAAATCATCAAGTTTCGAACTTTCTTCAAGTTTTGGTGTTTTTTAGCCTAGAAGTACAAGAATCTTGGATTAAAAACTTCATTTGGGTGAACTTTTTGGTAAATCAAGAATCTGCCAAAATTTTGAAATCCCACCATAATTTCGAAATCACAATCTGACCAATTTTCGAGAACACCAGAAATCAACTCCGTTCGTGATCATAGTTGGATACTCGGTATTTTCTCTCTTGTATAAGAAAGAAATTACTTCGACTTGTGGCTAAATTTCGAAATTGTATAATTTTGAAATTTGTGTGATTAGGTTTTCGAAAACTGCAAAATTTCGAGAACACTGTTTTTCGAAAAATTGAGAAATTTCAAGAACACTATTTTTTCGAAAAATTGAAAAATTTCGCAATCCAAGAGTTTCGAAATTCAAGAGTTTCGCAATCCAAGTTTCGCAAACCAAAGTTTCGCAAACCAAAGTCTCGCAATCCTGAAATTTTCGCAATCTCTCAAAGTTTCGAGAAAACCTTAAAGTTTCGCGAAATTTGACAAAAGTGAAGTTTTTGACGACCAAACTTCAAACGGCCATAACTTTTGAACCGTAACTCCGTTTTCGACGAATCAGCTGTCAAAACGACCATGAGACCGAGAAGAAGGACACGTTGAATCATCTAAAGATCATTCAAGCCAAGATTCGAGGCCCAAATCCACTCTGAACGGAAGTTATTGAGGTTTTAAGGTTTTAAGTTAAAATTTTCACCATAAAAACTTGCATCAACTCACTCCAAACTCAACTCCTATTTCGTTGAAAAGATCCAAGAATCAACTTTATCCATCGTAACTTCATCAAATGACATCTCAGCAAGATATTCATGCAGCCGGTGCGGAAAACCGACCTCCAATGCTTGAAAAAGGTGGATATCTCCCATGGACAAGCCGCATGCTTCGTTACATCAAAACTAAGACTGATGGTAACCTCATGCTCAACTCCATTAAGAATGGTCCATTTCAGCCAAGACAAGTTCAAATTGCCGGTAATCCAAACTCAACAAATCCTACTGAACCATACATGCGTTTACAAACAGAAGAAGATTACACTGATGAAGACAAGGCGCAGATCAAAGCTGATGATATGGCAATGCATTTAATCCAACTTGGATTACCACGGGAGATCTTTGCTGCGGTCGACAGCTGTGAAACTGCTCATGCTATGTGGGAACGTGTTAGAAGGATTTGTCATGGAACAGAGATTGGACAACAAGACGTTGAGAACAAACTTCTTACTGAATGGGAGAACTTCACATCCACTAAAGGTGAACAGATTGAGTCATACTACACAAGGTTTTGCACGTTGATGAATGAGTTAATCAGAAACAAGTTGACACCTCGAACAATTGCAACAAACATCAAATTCGTCAATAACCTTCCAGAAGAATGGGGTCGTTATGTTACAATTGTTAATCAGACAAAGGACTTACATCAGGTGAATTATGATCAACTCTATGACTTTCTGAAGCAAAACCAAGCTGAGGCTAATGAAGTTAGGAAAGAAAGATTGGCAAAGAATCATGATCCTCTCGCACTAATTGCTAATACACCAACACCATTACAAGTGAACACTCAACAACCATCATCATCCATTCACAACTACATGCAACCATCATGCATTCAACAACCAACACCGGTCTACCAACAACAATTCTACCCACAACAACAAGAAGTTATTCCACAACAGACATACCTACAATTCCAAGAACCAGAATTCACTGACAATGATGAAGCTGCTGCAGCATTGGCTCAAGCGTTTGCTTTTCTGTCAAAGGCATTCCAAGGACGCTATTCTACACCAAGAAACAATAACCAAAGGATTTCATCGAATACTCGCAACAGGCAGATCGCTCAGCCGAGTTTCAATATGGGCAACGGAGGCCAAATGGTTGGAGTTTATGGGAATCAGCAAGGATATGCTACGGGATTTAATATGGGAAATTATAATATACAGAATGCAGGTCAGTATGTAGGGAATCAGTATGGTCAGAATGCAGGGAATCAGTTGGGTCAGTTTGTTGGAAATCAGAGGGGTCAGAATGTTGGTAATCAGGCAATGGGTAATCATAATAGAAATGTTGCAGCTCCAGTAGTTGGGAATTTGGGAAATATGAATCAGGGTAATCCGGTAAAGTGTTTCAACTGCCAGGGTGTAGGTCATATGGCAAGGAACTGTCCTACTAAGCCAAACAAGAAAGATCTAGCGTACTTGCAGAAAGCAGTGATGTTGGCACAAAAGGCAGAGGCAGGATTTCAGTTGAATGCAGAGGAGAATGACTTTATGGCTCTTATGGATGACATGGAAGATAGAGAAGATATCGATGCGAACTGCATATTCATGGCGAATCTTCAGGAAGCTAAGTATGACACGGATTCTGACACACTTCCTGTTTATGACACCAATGCACCATCTGAGGTATCTAATTTCAACACATGTCACAATAATGATATATTTGATATGTCTCCTCATGAGGAACAACATTTTGAGAAGCAAGCACCCACTTATGATACATTCCTGGACACGCCAAGTAGTAGCAATACTCCTTCAGCGACTCCGGATGTGAATCATAATGGAGGCTTCGTTTCACAGCATGCTGAGAATGATGAGGAAACACGTGCTTTGTTTGAATCATTATTGAATAATTGTCGTATTGAAATTGAGAATGTGCAAAAGGTCAATCGCGATGTTAAGGCCGCGAATGTTAAATTGACCGCTGAGCTTGAGAGTTACAAATCCACCGTTAAAGCTTTTGAATTTCATAACAAAAGATTGTCTGAATTAGAAACTGGTTATCAAAATTCCGTTTCAGAGAAACAACAATTGCAACTCAAGTTTGACACACTTGATATTAATTCTTTCAAAAAGATAAAATCTTTAAACAAGGAAATTTCTGATTTACAAAACCAACTTTCTAAACAAAAAACAGCTTATTCCAATCTTGAAAAAGAAATGGATGAGTTGAAAAAGGATTTTGCAAAGAAAGAAGGCAAACTTTTGGAAGAAATCGTAGAGTCAGAACACATGATTGCTCATTTAGAAGAATTAGTGGTTAAGTCGGGTCAGTCGAGTCAAACAATGAAAATGATTTCAAATCAAATTAATCCGATTTACCATACGAAACATAAAATGGCTCTTGGTAACAACACCCCTTGTAATCTCAAGAAAGCTCAGAAAGAACAGAATGTTTTGTACAATGGTAATGTGATTTACACCAAACATGATCCTCCCGTCGTTCAAGATTCTGTGCTAACGATTGAACATGTCGAAGAGAGCATTAATAAAATGAAACAAAAGGATTTGAAACCCATTGATTACAACAAATTGAACAAACTTTCGGGAATCACTTTTGTTCCACAAACAGAACCATCTGCGTTTTCCATAAAACGACCATTTGCGAAATTCTTGTCTAAAAAGAAAGTTGTTTCCAAATCTCTTTCAAAACTGGAACAAATGTCCTCTAACAACACTTTTAATACAAGTGAGGCTAGAGAAATTCTGGATGACGTTAAAAAGAGAATTCAAGAACTTCAAAACATTG
The DNA here is from genome assembly GCA_030686995.1 of Artemisia argyi. NCBI lineage: Eukaryota > Viridiplantae > Streptophyta > Magnoliopsida > Asterales > Asteraceae > Artemisia > Artemisia argyi. Next base: position 23,180 of record JARVZY010010554.1, on the reverse strand, counting down.
TTAAATCTAAAACTTCCATCGATCTTAACAACTGGCATTCTAGTTTTCACATCGAACAGAAAAAGGTGTTCCAAAACGAAATTACTATTCCACTGAATAACATCAGCGCGAGTGTAAAAAATTTTGAACAAGTTTTCTTAAAAGAAACGGCCGACTTTGTCACGGACCACAAATCCCTGGTAACCGAAGCTAATGATATTCGTGAAAACATGATTGTTTTGGAAAACCTAAATGATTCTCTCTTCGAAGCTGTTATGACCACTGACATTATGTCCATCATTTTACAAACATATTCTGTTCAAGACGATGAACGACTAAGAGTTGAGACCTCCGCAATTGTTTCAAAATATGAAAATGCTCTTATAAAGCTTGAAAAAGAAAATGTGTCATATTTTAAACAACTTGATCGGAAAAAGGAAGAATGCAAGTATGACAAATTGTCGTATGAGCGTGACTTAAAGAAAATGAAAGAGCAAAATGATCTTTTGAGGGCTCAGCTTGAAAGTCAAAAAGGAAAGGGTGAGGAAACTAAGTTTGCAGAACCATTGACTTCGGAGAAACCAAATGTGTCTAACACGGTTCAAAAACCAAAAATGTCAATTTCAAGGTTTGCTCCAAAAGTCGATGAGAAAAAGGATTTGACAAAACCAGTCACTCCAACACCCTTGCCCAAGAAAAGTGAAAATGATAAGATTATTGATAAAGGAAAAGCGGTTGTCGATACTCCTAAAGTGTTAGCACCTGGCCTTTTTAGGATTAGTCCCACTAGTGCGTCTGCCTCAACATCTAAGACAAATGACAAGTGCATAAAGGCTAATTCTAAAGAATCTAGGGATGCTAAAAAGGACAACAATATAAATCCTAATGTGTGTGCCTTACCTTCTACAGGATTAGAAAGCACCTCTAGGAGCAGCAGACTACAGCCTAGGAGCAATACAAGGAACAATAGAGTCTCGCCTGCATCTAAGAGTAATAGCAAGAATAAAGTTGAAGAAGTAGAAGAACACCCTAGGAATTTATCGCTTTGTAATAAGAGACATGTTTCATCTGAATGTAATATCGAACGTACTGTTTCTAATGCATGTAATGACTCTGTTTGTTTAATATGCAAGAAATGTTTAATTAATGATATTCATGATGAATGTGTTTCTAAGTATGTGAATGTTACGCCTGAACAGAAGAATGTTCCAAAAAGACCTAGTGCTAGATCCAGATCTATAGAAAGATTAGTTGCACGATTTAGGACTACCACTATTAGTCGAATGCCTAGGAACTATCTTAAGTTTTGTATGTGGATTCCGACGGGTAGAGAGTTCACTCTTAAGGAAGGAAAATTAGAAATAACTCAAGCTAAACAAGTAGCAACTGTCTATGAGTGTGATTCTGCTTTTACTCCTAACCCCATGGAACCAAATTCAACACGGTTTCCAAATACAAACTCTTCTGTTCTTGGCAGGTTATCGAAATATGTCTTTGGATCGTCGACTCGGGTTGCTCCAAGCACATGACCGGGAATTTATAGCTGCTGATCAATTTCGTCTGGAAATTCATGGGAACTGTACGCTTTGGAAATGATCATGTAGCAGCTATTCAGGATTATGGAGATCTTTGGTTTGAGAATTTTTTAATCACTCGAGTTTACTACGTCGAAGGGTTGGGACACAACTTGTTTTCAGTCGGGCAGTTTTGTGATGCAGATTTAGAAGTTGCATTCAGGAGAAACACGGTTTTTATTAGAAATTTGGTTGGTGATGATCTCTTAACTGGTAATCGTGGTACAAACTTGTATGCTATCGACATCAACCAAATGACTTCTACATCACCAATTTGTCTTATGACAAGGGCAACCGAAACTAAGTCCTGGCTGTGGCATAGACGTTTATCCCATCTCAATTTCGACACCATCAACAAGTTAGCCAAAGACAACATCGTCACCGGACTTCCTAAGTTCAAATACACCAAGGAACACCTAGGTCCATCATGCGAACAAGGAAAAAGTAAAAGAGCATCATATAAACCCAAAACTGTACCTAGTACGGAAGTAAGGTTACATATGTTGCACATGGACTTATGTGGCCCAATGAGAGTTGAAAGCATTAATGGGAAGAAGTATATTCTCGTTATTGTTGATGATTATTCAAGATATACTTGGGTAAAGTTTTTGAGATCAAAAGACGAAGCACCAGGCATCATCATCACCTTTTTGAAGCGTATTCAAGTTCTACTTCAAGCTCCAGTAAGGATTATAAGAACAGACAATGGCACAGAATTTACAAACCAGGAGTTAAGAACTTACCTTGAAGATGTTGGAATCACACACCAAACATCAGTTGTTAGAACTCCATAGCAGAATGGGGTAGTTGAAAGAAGGAACCGAACTCTTGTGGAAGCTGCTCGCACAATGCTGATTTTTTCTAGTGCACCTCTATTCTTATGGGCTGATGCTGTAGCCACTGCTTGTTTTACTCAAAACCGATCCCTAGTCCATCCGAGATTCAATAAAACCCCATATGAGCTAGTGAACAACCGTAAACCTGACATCTCTTACCTTCACGTGTTTGGCGCTTTGTGCTATCCGACGAATGACAGAGAAGATCTAGGGAAGTTAAAAGCTAAGGGTGATATTGGAATCTTCATTGGATATTCAGAAAACTCGAGGGCATTGAGGGTGTATAATAGAAGAACGAAAAAGATAATGGAGACAATGAATGTGAAGTTTGACGAGATTTCACAAATGGCTTCTGAGAGATACGCTCTAGAACCCGCGCTTAATCCGATGGCTTCTAATCAAAACGGATTAGGACCCGCACCAAACCAGCAGACTTCTGGACACATCAGTTCAGAACAAGAACTGGAAAATTTCTTCGAGTTAATGTTTGATGAATATTATGGTGGACCTTCGACAAATGCATCTCAACAACATTCCGCTGCACCCGCTCAAAACCATCAACCACCACCACCATCACAAGATGCATCTAGCACAATCGAAGCCAAAGCACCAACTACATCAACATCATCTACATCTACTCAAGCAACTCCAGTACTTGAAACTGTTCTACCAAACGTTGATGAGCAAAACCAAAACATAAATTTTCAAGAAGAACCTACAAATAATTCAAACGATGTTGCGTTAGAAGAAGAAGAAGAAGTATTTGAAAACCCGTTTGCATCAGACTCTGCTGAATCTTCTTCAAGGTTACAAGAACCATCTAACACACATTCGTTCAACCAAAGGTACCCTTCTACGTTTCAATGGACAAAAGACCATCCGTTAGTACATGTTATTGGTGATCCTTCAATGCCAGTTCAGACGAGGAGACAACTTGCCACCGATCTCGAATTGTGCATTTACATTTGCTCAATAAGCACCAAAGTACCTAAGAACATTCGGGAAGCAATGGCAGAAAACCCTTGGATTGAAGCGATGCAGGAGGAATTTCTTCAATACCTGTTACATGATAGTTGGGAACTTGTTGAACGACCACTTGATAAACGTGTTCTTGATCTCAAGTGGTTGTGGAAGAACAAACTGGATGAGGAAATGACTGTCATTCGCAACAAAGCTCGTCTCGTGGCTAAAGGATATCCACAAGAAGAAGGGATAGATTTCGAAGAATCATTCGCGCCTGTAGCTAGACTTGAAGCAGTCCGGATTTTCTTAGCCTATGCAGCTCACAAAAACATCACAGTCTATCAGATGGACATTAAGACCGCTTTCTTGAATGGAACTCTGAAAGAAGAAGTGTATGTGAGTCAGCCAGAAGGATTCGTTGATAAGGAACATCCAGACTACGTCTACAAGCTTAAAAAGGCCATTTATGATTTAAAACAAGCTCCAAGAGCGTGGTATGATGAACTATCATCTTTCTTACTCAATAACAATTTCACCAAAGGAACAGTTGATGACACCTTGTTTATCAAAAAATTCAAAGATGACATTTTGATTGTTCAGATTTACGTGGACGACATTATCTTTGGGTCCACTAATCCGAATCATTCAAAACATTTTGAAAATCTCATGAAAAGTAAATTTGAAATGTCCATGATGGGGGAACTAAAATTCTTCCTGGGTTTACAAATCCATCAATCCCCTCGTGGTATTTTTATCAATCAAACTAAATATACAATAGAGATTTTGAAAAAACATGGTATGGAAAACTGTGATTCTGTTGGTACACCAATGGTCACTTCACCAAAAATAGGTGCTGATTTGTTTGGGAAACCCATCGATCCGAAGAAATATCGGAGCATGATCGGTTCTCTCATGTACCTAACTGCTAGTCGACCCGATATTCAATTTGCTGTATGTTTATTAGCACGGTTTCAGGCAAAGCCTACCGAACTTCACCTCAAAGAGGTTAAACGGATCTTTCGGTACCTACGAAGCACCATTAACATGGGACTTTGGTATCCGAAGGATTCGGAGTTTAATCTAACAGCATTTTCAGATTCAGACCATGCTGGTGATCAAGTAACAGCAAAGAGTACATCAGGTGGAGCACAATTTTTGGGTGAAAAGCTTGTAAGCTGGTCTTCAAAGAAACAGGATTGTACTGCGCTATCAACTGCCGAAGCCGAGTATGTGTCTCTATCTGCGTGTTGTGCCCAAGTTCTTTGGATGAGGACACAGCTCACAGATTATGGCTTTACTTTTGACAGAATACCTATGTATTGTGACTCAAAAAGTGCCATAGCCATCTCGTGCAATCCCGTACATCACTCTAAGACGAAGCATATCAAAGTCCGCTACCATTTCATCAAAGAACACGTGGAAGAGGGTACTGTTGAATTATTTTTCGTTAAGACTGATTATCAACTCGCCGATCTATTTACTAAATCCCTTCCAAAAGAACGGTTTGACTACTTAGTTCGACGAATTGGCATGCGAAGCCTAACTCTTGAGAAGCTAGAACGTCTTCTCGAATCTTCTTGAAAAATGTTTTCAAAACCGCTTCGCTGTAAATATTTTTGAAAAAAAACAAAAATACAAAATTTGAAAAACCAACAAAAACAAAATTCAAAAATATAAAATTTCAAAAAATCCAAAAACAATATAAAATCAAAAAATCCAAAAATATTCTTCTCACGACATGTCTCTCGTATAAATCAATATTCTGTACGTTTCTAGAAATGTCATTCAACAATGATACGGACATGTACAGATGCTTGAGCGGGAGTTCCTTTTTTTTAATGTTTTTCTAAAACATGTCGTTTCTCAAAATTTTCTTCACTATGGCTTTCGTATACTTCAGTACGAAACCCGTACTTAAACGATGACTTCTGATTATTTTCAAATCAAGGACTCGTACGTTCAATGACGAACTCTTTTTCAAAAAAGTTCGAGTCTAAACAAACGAAAAAGATTTCAAATAATAACTCGTTTTCAAAACAAAATTCTTGAGCACTTTTTCAAGATTGTTCAAAAGATTTCTCAAAATCTCTCAAAATTAGTGCTCAAGATAACTCCCTCAAAACCCTTAAGTAATTTTAAATATGCTATCATTAAGGGGGAGTACAAACTCAAAATGTTCCAAATTCATGCAAAATCTGTCTTTCTCTCCAAAAGCTTTTTATTAATCAGTTGATATCAAAAATATCACGCTATGCTATTTTTGAGGGGGAGAAGACATGATTAAAATGTGATCAAAGATGTTTAAAGTTTGTGGCTGAATCTCAGAAGAGCTCGACTCAGATATTACCAATGAATTGACGAAGCTTAAATGTCATTAATCGAAAAGACTTGTCCTGGACGGGTAATAATTTCAAGCTAGTCTAACTAGTGATGTAAGCGTGTCTCGAATAGGACTTGTCTGAGTAGAATGTACCGTATCGAGAGACTTTCTTTGGACTTGACCAGGACGGGTAATAATTTCAAGCTAGTCTAACTAGTGATGTAAGCGTGTCTCGAATCGGTCATGTTCGCTGAAAGTGGATCAATTCAAAAGTGCAAACTCCTCTCGCATGTGCAAATTTCTTAAATATTCATGAGCACATGTGAAGGGGGAGTCCTTCAAAAGAAATGCAAAACTCTCGAAGTGTCAACAATGTGTTTTATTATCATAAACACTTTGAGAGATTTTCAATAAATGGTTTCATGGCAATGATAGGATAGTCATGGAGTTATAAGGTGACTAAGGTTAGGGAAAAACCGTCCTATGATCCGCCAGAGCCGGAGGGATCTACCCAAGGACAAATCCAATAGATTAGTATTAGAAGTCCTTAGGTATGATTGGAAAAAAGGAGAAAATGAGAAAGGAGAAAGAAGGGGTTGAAGAATTAAAAAGAAAAGTTATGAAAAAGGGTGAAAAGAAATAGCCCTCCATATGTTCAACCTTAGGGCAGACACCGGGTTCAATTCATATGCTACTGGTTGTTACTAAGGTGACACCGGTATTGAAGATAAAGACGTCATGGACCCAGTGACGCACTGCACTAAACCTTCTTAACCACTCAAGTTCTCTTAAAAGAGCTTGTTTCATTCTCACGGGGAACCGGCATAATCTATCGACCTGTCTCTTAGAGATGGTTGATATTGAAGCAGGAGACCTCTCCCTAATCTCCGCATAGGAAACCAAATGTGCACTTATCGAGTCTAGAGCCCCGAGATTCATCAAAAGATCTCATAGGAACACATGATATTTCTACACTGGTTGTTCAACATTAAGGACGCCAGATGTAAACTTAAGAGTCCTATGCAGATCTTAGCAATCTGCCAGAACATTTATGAGAGGATTCACTTTGTGATTCTCAATGATTAAATGGAAATTCCTGCCAGGGTCAACATCAAGCAGCCCTGACAGCAGGTCACTTCGGTAATTCTTTATGGGTTACGCTTAGTGTTCGCGGTGGTTTCAAACGGTCTACAGTCGTGGAGTGATCCCCAGCGACTCACCCAGTCATTGAGCTACTAAGTAGGTCTTGTAAGCTCTCTCGAGAGTATCTGACATGGGAACAACCTTGGTAAGGGTTAGAAGGAGTCTTCACACTATGCTGTTGACGATCTCTAATTCTTATCTGTAAGTACCGGATGTTTTATTGCTAACTGTTTATATGCAGGGACACTTCATCTCCATGGCGACAGATTCCACATGCTCATACACACATCTGGAAGTTAAAGAAAGCTCCCTCAAAGATCTATACAACACAAAGTTCAAAGAAAGATTCTACGCCAAAAAGAAGAATCTACAAAGTATGAAGACTAAAGATCAAAGTGAAAGAAAGGGAACTACGTGCATATGAATATCAAAGTCCAAAGATGTATGAGCATGTTGGAATGGCAAACAACCACCACAGACGCAGAAGTGACGAAAGGCAGATAACTCCACATCACAAAGGAACAAAGAACGATGAAAATCAGTTATTAAAGATCACAAAGCATGAAGGAACAAAGACTAAAGACTATTCTACAATGACACACAAAGTTAAAGACAAAGAACACGGAAGACCCACTCACGTGGAGCATCATTCGAATGACCACCCCTTAGGGGGAGATTGTTAGCATTAAAAATATGTATTATGAAGTGATGGTCATTCTCATATTGTAACTTTGTGTCGTTTGTTAAGATTAGTAATAGTTTAGTCATTGGGCCTTGGACTTGGAAAACTAATATGTTATGTGCAATGTCTCATAAGCCTTGTTATCAACCAAGTCCAAGCCCAAGCCCATAGAAAGCCCATAGGGCATCTCATGTTTAGAACTATTTAAACACCCCAAAGGCTCATTTGAGGTGTGTGCTTGTGTGTGTATTTGTGTGTGTTTTATTAATAAAAGCTCTCATCTTTTCCATCTCTCTCTCATATATACGAATTACACTAATACATATCAAGTCACCATCTTTCCATCTTTCCTTCTTATTGTGCTTATATTGTGTGTGATAAAGTTGTGATATTTAAGGTCCTACACACCGTCATGCACAATTTCCAGCATGATTTTGAGACTTTGTCGTTTTCTTCACTTTTTCGCTCCAAAAACGTCCAAAATGCTTCATTTTGTAAATTTCCTTCCAAAAGTACCTAAAATGACAAAAGGAACGATTTAGGGCAATATTTGATCAAATAATCTTGACTTTGGCCTTAAATGACCCCCCAAAAGTGGTACACTTTTCGCTTCATCACACAACCACCTCAACTGAACTCCTGCCATCAAACAGAAGAATTTGAACCGTGAGAAAGGTCATAGTATTGGCACTCTATTCCATTTTCCTCTTGTTTATGGGCGCTTTGCTAATAATTCACCTGCTAATCAATGTGGGTACCATCAAGGTTTATGTGCTTGACGTACAAGATATATACGTCAAGCACATAATTGTAACTAATACAACTGTCGCACTTGAAGCCAATGCGACACTTGGAGTCAAGTTCAAAACGAGTGGAGATGTCAACCCGACTCCGGGCTTGGCATTTTTCAACTTGACAATAGTTACCTTCGGCAACTCCACTATCAGCACCTTTGCAAATGCCACACATCCATCTCCGAGAAGAAAGAGCAGCTTCTGGTGATTCACTTCGAGCCACATGTGAAGCAACTGCCGTAAGAGGAAGTATGGGTACTCGATTAATGGATAGTGAACGAGGATCCGTATATGCTAATGACGGCGGATTTCTACAAGAAGCTTAAGAACAAAGAGGCTCTACTTATATAGCCACCTTCTAGATATACTGGTTTTAGTTGTAGTGTCCCATATGTATTTAATCATTTTTTTGTTAAACGGGTTTGATATACTTGATAACAAACATACATGCCTTCCAGGGACGGACTTAGAGTGTAAGTATGGGGGCCGGTGCCCCCCATGGCTAGCCGAAAAAGTTGAAATTTTAGTGTATTTTTTTTTTTTTTTAAATTTTGACCTTTTTTCGAAAGTGACCCCCACCCAAAACTCAAATTGCCCCCCACCCACATACTAAAATCTAACATTCAACGCTCTAAAGCCTTATAAATCATTCATCTATAAGTAAAAATACTCGATTTATCATTACGATCTTATTTTTTTTCCGCATTTTGTTGTTATGTTCAAAAAAATTTTTTTTGCCCCCCACATCCATTTTTCCTGGGTCCGTCACTGATGCCTTCAATTACTGTTTTTGTATCTCCTAAAATATGCTTGAACTATATCAAATCTTTCATCTACAATAAAAAAAAAAAATAACATCCATATAAAGAAATGAGGTTTTTGTTGCCCATGTGATGTGGCACATAATTTCGGATGTCTGAATTTGTCTTCTGAAGTAATACAATTTCGGATTTTCAACTTTAATTTCGGATGTCCAAATTTTTTTTATACTTAGTATAAAACAAAATTTTAAAATTTTATATAACTCTAATGACCATCATAATAATATTCTCTTTTCAAATGCATAGTAACTTCTTTATAAAAAAATTTTGGAATGAAAGTAATGGCCCATTGTCTATTGATATAGGAAATAACAACAAGTTGACATTTAGGATGGTTTATCGCGTCTCATTGGATATAAGTTGTGTCATTTTCAATCAATTTTGTTTTTTATATACTTGAGCGAGACTATAAATGCTCGTCTCACCATTCACTAACCAAGACACTTACATCATTTTTAATTATAATGGCATAGAGAATCAAAATGCAACCCCGCAAATAAACCACCACTACTACAACCATTGCCACCGAACCCCCACCGTCAAACAGAAGAATTTGAACAATGAGAACTGTCACAGTGTATGCACTCTCTTCCATTTTTCTCTTGTTTGTGTGCGCTTTGCTAATAATTCACCTGCTCATCAATGTGGGTACCATGAAGGTTTATGTGCTTGATAGGGGTGATCATCGGTCGGAAACCGGACCGGACCGGCCAAGACCGGACCGGACCGAAGACCGAGAACCGGAAAACCATAGACCGAGACCGGACCGAATATGGTCGGTCCGGTCTCGGTCCGGTCTCGGTCCGGTCGGTCTTCGGTCGGTCCGGTCCAATTAGGCAAGTTTTTTCGGGTTTTTGGTCGGTCCGGACCGGACCGGACCGGACCGACCGGACCGAGACCGAATTTGGCAAAAAGCTTAGACCGAGGACCGGACCGAATGTGGTCGGTCCGGTCCGGTCGGTCTCGGTCCGGTCGGTTTTGTCGGTCGGTCCGGTCCGGCCGGTCCGTTTGCTCAGCCCTAGTGCTTGATGTACAATATATGTACGTCAAGCATAGAATAACTAACACAAGTGTCGTACTTGAAGCCAATGTGACACTTGGAGTCAAGTTCAAAACGAGTGGAGATGTCAACCCAACCCCGGGCTTGGCATTTTTCAACTTGACAATAGTTACCTTCGGAAACTCCACATCAGCACCTTTGCGAATGCCACCTACTTTATCTTCGAGAAGAAAGAGCAGCGTCTGATGATTCACTTCGAGCTAAATGTGAATTAACTGCCAAAAGAGGAAGTATGGGTACTTGATAGATGGATGGCGAACGAGGATCTGTACATGCTATATATACACACTTAACGTGGACAATTATTATTATTATTATTATTATTATTATTATTATTGTTATTATTATTATTATTATTATTATTATTATTATTATTATTATTATTATTATTATTATTATTATTAGAGGTGAGTTATTTTAGGGACTAAGTTTTTGTTGCATACTGAGTGACAAATCACCACCATTCATCTTGTTTGATCTAATGGTCAGGATTATCCCAAGATTTAATATGTCAACCCAAGTCAATGTCTTTTTCTTGTCTTTTTGTCTTTCTTATTTATTTATTTTACTTTTTTTTGTTTTCATACGTTTTCATACATATTCGTACATTTTTATACGTTTTCGCCCGTTTTCATATGTTTTCATCTGTTTTCATACATATTCGTCCGTTTTCTTACGTTTCGTCCGTTTTTATACGTTTTAGTCCGTTTCATACGTTTTCGTCCGTTTTTATACGTTTTCATCCGTTTTTATACGTTTTCATCTGTTTTCATACGTTTTCATCTGTTTTTATACATTTTCCTCCGTTTTCTTACTTTTTCGTCTGTTTTCGTACATTTTCGTCTGTTTTATACATTTTTGTCCGTTTTCAGACGTTTTGTCCGTTTTCCTACACATTCATTCGTTTTCTTTTGTTTTCGTTCGTTTCATACATTTTTGTCCATTTTTAAATGTTTTTGATAGTTTTTAGACGTTTTCATACGTTTCTAAATATCACAAATGATATTCTGTGATATTCAGGATATCACCCACAAGTGATTTTCAACTAATGTTTTGTAACATGAAAATCATAATATTCTGAATATTACAAGTGATATTCCGAATATCACAAGTGATATTAAGAAAATCACAAGTGATATTCAGAATATTACAAGTGACTTTCACGTTTTTTTAATTAACCTTTTTTTTCACTTTCTTATGTTTTCGTCCTTATTCATAAGTTTTCGTCTTTTTCGTTCGTTTTCATACGTTTTCGTCCGTTTTCATATGTTTCTGAATATCATAATTGATATTCTTAATATTACAGGTGATATTATGAATATCACATAATATCACTTGTGATATCAAGAATACCAATTGTGATATTCAGAAACGTATGAAAACGAACGAAAACGTAAGAAAACGAACGAATACGTATGATAGTGTAAAAATACATCTGAAAACGGATGAAAATGTATGAAAAATGGATGAAAACGAAAGAAAATGGACGAAAACGTATGAAAACGGACGAAACGTATAAAATCTACCGAAAACGTATAAAAGCTGCTGAAAATGACTGAAAAGAGACAAAAATATGTAAAAACAAACGAAAACGTATGAAACGGACGAAAATGTATATAAACATCTGAAAGCGTATAAAAACGGATGAAAATGTCTGAAAACGAACGAAAACATATGAAAACGGATGAAAATAGACGAAAACGTGAGAAAACGGATGAAAACGAAAGTAAGTGAAAAAAAACGTGAATTTAAACGAAAATAAAATAAAATTAAAAATAAATAAATAAGAAAGACAAGAGGAAAAGAAAAAGACATAGAATTATGTTGATATATATATATATATATATATATATATATATATATATATATATATATATATATATATATATATATATATATATATATTAAATTTTAGGTTAATTGCAATTAGATCAAACTAGATTGATGTTAACTTTTCTCTCTATGAATAAGATATTTTTATTTTTAGTAATATCATTATTATTATTATTATTATTATTATTATTATTATTATTATTATCACTTTATTAGAAACTCATAGGATTTACAAGAAATTAGTAGGGAGCCGAGAAACAATTTGTGCCCCTACTCCTCTAGCTATAGCGAAGCTAACCCTACTAAAAATATGAGCAGCAGCACGTGCTCCAATATCTTGAGTCACCAAGAATCTTCGGATATGTTTTAGTAATGCCACCGCATCCTTCTCAAGTTCTCCAAAAGAAGAGAATGAAAAGGGGAGAAACCCATATCACATATTTGAGCATTTATCCTCGTACTTGACACGTTTACGTTGTGCGGCTTCAATCACCGCACGACCCGGCACAAAATCAACTATACCAGTTTGCGTCAAGGGCGATGACCCTATCAGATCAACACATACATCAAGCCCACCATCCCATGAGTAAAGTAACATGTCAGCTAGACGTAAGGGTTTGTCCCTTTCCCTATAAGCCCAATATCAACCTCCTTACGTGCCGAAATCCCGGACCGAGAACATATGTCAACAAGAACATCACGCACAACATTATGCCGATGTTAAATACCAATAATACCAGCGCATGATACAGCATGGTCCCCATAAATATCCCCAGTAAAGACCTTGGATCAAGCTGAGCAAGGCATCTGGACAAAAAATAGGGGAACACCTAGTCGATAGCACAACACACATCGGTAAGTCCTGGCGTTCATAGTCTGTCCTAATCCAGATATGGAACCACTCTAAGCCAATCTGAAGTGTAGCCTCCTTTTGCGAATTCCATAACGCCATCTGTCGAGAAGATAGGAGAAAGGTGGATTCAGCCGTTTGGGTAACCCGTGCGAAATATATATATATATCTGCCAATTTCTTCATGAGTTTGGGGGCAGCGATCTCACTTGGGTTACTCAAAAGGTCCATATCCATTTTCACATTAAAAGTACATAAAGCATCATCAAAAGAAGGGCCAGGAGTCATAATATCGGTATGTCATAGAAGCTTAGTTTGTAAGCTAGCAGATTGAAGTCTAGAAGCAAGGAAAGCATAGTTCAAGACATCACCTACATAATATACACCAAATCCCCCAAAAGTAAAGGGTAAGGTGGCAAGTTTCCACTGCCAATCACAAAAACCAGGTCCAGAAGCAGTGACAATACGCTCCAAAGAAGAACGAAGAGCCACATCAAATGAAATCTGAGCACTCTCAAAGACCCGGGGAGAACAAGTGCGCATAGCAAAATATAATTTGGAAATACCGGCACAAGCACGAAGAAGCAACAACTTACACTGAGGATCATTAATTTTAGCAATAGCACCTATAAGCTCAATGGTTTTGACAACCCTTTTCATAACAAGCTCACTACTAAAATCAAGGTCCATACTAACAGGCCCACCCAGTAATTTAACACCGCGTAAAGGTCGGCAATATTAGGTGGGAAAAAGCCCAAATGCCTGCTTCTGGGATCCACCTTAGGCCAAAAAACCTCAGTTTTATCAACATTGAGGTGCAAACCATAACGGGGTCCATCCAACATAATAATCTCTAAAAGCTTCCCCACAACCAAAGTATCTCCAATAATAGTGTCATCATCCAGATACCAAGCTTGAAAGGAAAGGCTAAATGAGTCTCTAATCTTGCATACCAGAGGATGTAACACTAAAGAAAAAAGCAAAGGTCCAAGTGGATCACCTTGTTGCACACCTTGATGCGACCATAAAGTGTGTTCCCCATAATATAGTCTAGCTGGGTTGGAGTAACAAAATTCCACCCAACGTGAAATAGCAGGACATCGAAGATGAACCTCATGTAGCATAGCCTCTCGATCCACCAAGTTGAAGGCATTTTTGAAGTCCACTAACAACATCGAAAGGCCCACATCATCCCCACGTTCTTCAATCAACCGATTCACAGCATGAAGAATAGCCTCTCCTCCTCTAGACACCCCAACACCAAACTGTAGATCATTTAAATAACCATCCAAAGAATGACCAATCATAATAGCACTAACCTTGGAAGCTAAACGCCTCCAAACGTTCCCCACATCAATAGGACGAATACCACCCCCGACTTGACCAACGGTGTGAGAGGAGCACTAGCAATATACTCACCCAACGCCCTGGGGCATTTACGATCAAGAAACAGATTTACCACTTGGGTAATAGAAGCGACTAACTCATCAGAATTATTATTATTATTATTATTATTATTATTATATTCTTTTATTTATTTATTTATTTATTTTTTGCCAAAATTTTCTCTTATCTGACTCCAGGTTCTTTCCCATTTCTCAGTTTCCACCCTGCGACGAGCGAGTAATTCGCGGAAATCAGATAGGAAATTAATCTCAAAAAACCCAACACCAAAACATGAGCAGGATTCTTGTTTTACAACATCACTGTCTGCCCACAAAACATTCATTGATGTTCTTCACATGCAACTCACATGATGATTCTAACCGAAACTATGTCACATTTGACAACAAAAAAACAGTTAAATCTTCATTACAAGGTTATAATTTACAGTTTTTTTTTTTTTTTTTTTTTTTTTTTTTTTTTTTTTTTTTTTTTTTATGTTTCTGATAATTAATATTGTGATAATGAAGTTTCAGCTAATGGTTCTGAGATAGGGTCAAGTCATGTAACTGAAAGATGTACAATTTCACACAAGGTAATTCAGTTCAGTTTTATGCTGCTCAAAATTTTGTAGGGGTGTTTGTTTAAGCTTATTTACTGGCTTATGAGCTTATCTTGTTTGGGCTTATGTTTTCATAAGCCTCAGTTTCTTGGCTTACTTTGAGATTTATGGGCTTATATAAGTTTGTTATTAAGTTTATTAGATTATAACAAACTTATATAGCCCCACAGGTTTCAAAATAAGCGGAAAATATTGAGCTTATAAAATATAGGCCGAAAACAAATAAACTCATAAGCACATAAATAAGCTTAAACAGACACCAATAGTATTATCGTATCTTTTGGCTTGTAATATATGTCAAGTTTACTGTTTTCTGAAAGTGAATTTGTTATAAATCATGTTGCTAATGTTAATGGGTGTTTGACATTGAGCTTTAGAAGTGTTAATGCTGTTTTAGGACTTCTTTTTTACTCCTTCCATCCCAAATTAATTGTTCAATTCATAATCTACACAATTTTAGGAAAATACGATTATTACATTATGCACCAGTAAAATCTCACGTTTACTTACTGAATATTCTTTAATTGGTTGGAGCGTGGAAGTGGGCAATTAGTTTGGGACAAATCAAAATAGCAATGTCGACACTTAATGTCAGACGCTTGGAGTACATTAGAAATAAATAAAGCTAACAATATGGCAACCATTCACCATTCACCAACAATGACAACCTATAAATGCAGACTATATGAAGTTACTTGACCATCCTAAACAGTAACACTTATTAAACTGCCAAAAAAGACTTATTGCGGCATGACAAGTTCCACACTCTAGCAACTTGATTCACATCTTGAGAATTTTAATTTTAAGGCTCATAAGCTGAAATCTGATGTTCGCCGCAATAGCATGAATCAGCACATAGAAAAGATTATATCATTTAGATAGTCTTGCAGGCCATTAAAGTTCATTAGTTTCTTTAAACTGCTCTAAACCTTATGCGCATAAGCACACTGGAAGAATAAGTGGTCATATGAATCATCACAAGCCTTGCAAAGTGAACATTTCGAATCCATATCAGGCTTCCATTTTGAAATTCTATCCTGAGTCAATAGTCTTTTATGACTGGCCATCCAACATATGAAGGCATGTCTTCGGTTGAATTCAGAGAACCATATAACATGACGCCAATCAACCTTTGCGCTTTTCTCTTCAAGATCACACCATACTTGTCTTGTTGTAAAAGGGAAATGTGTATCCTCATAAGATAACGGAACCACTGTATCCATCTTAGACGGATGGAGAAGAGGAACTGTAATTTCCTTTAAAATTAGGAATCTATCATAACATTCAAGAGGCCATTTCCATCCACCTTTCACAATCATATCAGCAACACTAATGTTTATCTGCAAACTTTTCCTCATATGAAGCTCTTTTGGGAATATAACTTGAATACTTGATAGAGGATCATGCATATACCATTTGTCTTACCACATTAACACATTTTGACCATTGTCCAAAACATTAAGTATATGGGTTCTAAGTTCTAACTTCATCTCTTAGTGCTAACAGGTTACTCTAACCCCAACCACCATCTTGAATGTGCCAAATACTTCTACCTTTAAGTTTAGTGTTTATCTCTTAGTGTTAATGCCGTTTAAAGTTATGATAATTAGATAATGAACAGCTGTTTGGCATAATGAGATTTTGTAGCATTTACTTATAATTTGGCATTAATCATTAGTTAAACAGGAATCAGTTTCACTATACCCAAACACTAAAAACTTACTATCGGCTACTTATAACCACTATAATCAGATGATCACTTTTAAAATGCAATGCCAAATGCTCTCTAAGCCAAAGTCATTATGTTTGTAGTAGTTACTCTAATTGTGGATCTTTGTATTTTTTCCCCGGAAGTGATTAATGTAGAAGTGCCAATCTTTAAGTTGAAAGTCAATTGTGCGTTATCTTTAGGTAAAAGAAGACGATGTGAACCTTTTTAATTCACTTCCTCATGTGCGACGTCTTAGTGAGTTTCAAAAGGATGAACTTATGGGGAAAGTTGTCTTGGTCAGGTTTGATTCTGACGTCTTACTTGGAGAAAAGCAGGACAAACAGGCTAAACTATTTATTAGCGCTCTTTCGACCATAAAATACTTGCATGAAGCTGGTGCGAAGGTGATACTAATAAGTAGCTGGTCTGTTAAAACCAATTCAAAGCTTCATTCACCAGATTCCATTTCGGGTATGCAATTATATGCGAGTTTATAAAAATACTTTAGTTTTACAGAATGTCTAAAGACTAAATATGTCTGTGTTTCAGCGTATATGTCTTCAATTCTCAAACTTAAAGTTGTACCGATGAATTCTTTTCGCGGATATGAGCTGCCTAAGATGGAAGACTTCTTGACACCAAGTATTTATCTTTTTGAAAATCTTTCTAAATTCAAAGAGGATTTAGCAAACTGTTCGAAATTTTCTGAAGAGTTATGCTCCGGGGTTGATATCTTCGTAAATGATGCATTTTTCGAGTCACATAAGGTTCTTGCATCAACTGTTGGCGTGACGTCTTTCTGTTATGCCTCTGTTGCTGGTTTCCAGTTTGAAGAGGGTCTAGTACAACTCAAGAAGGCGTTTGGTACAAAATTGAATCCGTATATTGCAATGGTACTCTTTTAACTGATATTATATATTTTTTAAACTTCAGTACTTTCTTTCTTGCACCTTAATAGAATCTTAAGGAATATTAGTGCAGGTTGGGGGAGGTAACCTTGTAGAAAAAGCAGCTGCTGTGCAATATTTGGTTTCTAATGCTGATGGTTTGATATTTGTGGGAAATATGGCGTTTCAAATAATGCACGCTCTTGGATTGCCGGTGCCTAAAAATTTGGTGGAGGCTGGAGCATTTAAAGAAGCTATTAAGATAATAAAACTTGCAAATTCTGGGAACATTCCCATCTTGTTGCCAAAAGATTTCTGGTGCCTGAACGATCATCTTAAGAAACGAGAACTAGTTCCTGCTCATTGCATTCTAGAAGGTAAAATCTTGATAGTTTATATAACCTCACTTTTTTATCACTTGTACTTAGGGAAGTCAAAGTCAATGCTGACAATTTCAAGAATTTTTTACTTAGTTAATGTTGATTTTTATTAGGTTTGTCACCTGTTGCTCTTGGCCCAAGTTCATTGGAAGAAATTACCACAGTGCTTTCAAAGTCCAAGGTGATTAATTGACATTCTGAGGTTCAGTTTCGATTCTGTGTGCTTTGTACAAATTTTTTACAATGTATGTAAATTGCAATATATTGCAGAAAATTGTTTGGATAGGTCCTGTTAAGTTTGGCTTGTCAATTCAAGATAGCTATGGGACATCAATATTGGCAAAAGTGCTTGGAAAATTAAGCCAAGGAGATTGCAATGTTACAGTTGTTGGTAATATGGCATGCAAAGCTTTAATGGGGGAATCAACAATTTCCTCATCTTGCAACATTATTAACAATGCTGTGGTTGTTTGGGAGTTTCTCAAGGGAAGAAAGCTTCCTGGGATTATGGCTTTGGATAAAGTACGGTTAGCATCTTGCTCTTCTAGCTGTTTTCTTGTACCCCTGATTGCATAAGAAAATATATAACTAAATTTGATTTTATTTTGTGCAGGGATACCCATATAGGATTGATTGGCATGCAATTTATGATGATCCGGCTCGACCTTTGCTAGTTGATATTGGAAGTGGTATTAACTTTTCTTTTGACTTCCTACAAGTTTCTGTCAATGCATCGACATCTAAGTGTTTTCATTTCCAGATGTGCAAGTTATGCAATTTAATAAAATCGTTTGCAGCCTTACTTGGCTCTTTGTTTCGTATAAACCATCTTTCTTTGAAACACGCAAAGATAATACGGAGTAGTACACTTGGAAAAATATGCATTTTCTATAGAGTGTTAATTATTTAATGTTTTTATTTCTGCATTTCCAAAATTTTGTAGTTTTCTTTGTAACAAAAAGCCAAATACCATCTGATAATGCCTATCACTCTACTGAAAATTACAAATTTACAGGTAATGGATTGTTTCTGTTTGGAATGGCGAGCAAGAGGAAAGATATGAATTTTCTTGGATTGGAGATGAATGGGAAGGTTGCATATTTTTGTTGCAGGTATTTCTACTTTTTCTGTCTTTTTAAGTTCTGAACCTGTATTGTTTTCTGCAGCTTGTAAAGCGTTGCCTGGAAGCTGTTCACCAATCCGGCTTAAAAAATGGGTACAATTTCTGTTTTAACGCTTTATGATTTGCGGATTTTATGCATTTGAGACAACCTTTATATTAGTTCTGGGACATTTAATGATTGATTTGACAAATTAGTATCTTACTAATTGGAAATGAGGTAGTTTGTATTGAAACCTTGCCATAAAATGAAATGATGAATTTACTTTTGGAGATGATTTAATTTACCGCCAGATACTTCATTGAAACAAATGCAACATCAACATTTCGCTCAATTGTTTCGGGATATCCTGGCAAATTAGTTTTTGCATCAATACAGGTAACTGAACTAAGACCACTATATTCGCTCTTTATTTTCTTGGCAACCCACTGTTGTGGTCAATTTTGAAGAGCCAAATAACATATATTTATATGCAGTGTCCAAACCCAGACTTCAATAAACCGGAACATAGATGGAAAATGGTTCAGCGTTCACTCATTGAAGCTATTGAGGATCTGCTTTCCTCAGATGGAAAGGTAAGAATTTCGTTAGAAACTGCTGGTATTTACTAAAATCCTATTTTAGGATCAATATGTGATCCTGCTTACTAGGCGTTGACCATAATGATTATCAAGCTGCATACTAATATCATCATTCTTGTTCATTTTTGATAAAATTTTATGACATAAATTATTCATAATGTTTTGAACAGTTAATCTCGTGTTCAAGAAGCTGATATGTGTTGCTAAAAAACAGGTGTTTCTTCAATCTGATATAGAAGCTGTTGCATTGAGGATGAAACAACAATTTCTGAAATATGGCAACGGGAAGTTCATTATTGATCACCAAGAAGAATGGTTGATGGAAAACCCTTTTGGAGTTCAGTCAGATTGGGAACAACACGTTCTGCGCCGTGGGGCTCCAATGTACAGATTGATGCTCTCGAAATCAAGAAGATAATTGTAACAATAGCTCGTATAGGTAGTCACACTTGTTTTTCGTTTTCTTTAACCAAACGACTGCTCAACTACCTCGAGGTTCCAAAGTTTTGGTAGTTCATAGTATAATAATTGACTAATTAGCCAAGGAATTCGCTATATTGGTATTTGATCATTCAATAGCTAGCTAATATATGTAAATACCCGTGTGCTTCAACCAACGACAACTCACTTTTATCTTTTGTCTAACAAGTCGTTATCATAATAAATTTAAAGTACCCTCTTCATTTCTTTGCCACACATTAATCTTCTTTTATTAGATCAATTTTGCCACGTAGGCGAAATCGAGCAATATGATTGGTCAATAGAAAGTCAAAATTAAATTGATTTTGGTAAAACTTAATAAATTTGGTGGAGAAATTTGATTAAGAAAAAAAATATAAAAATATATGTGTCAAATTTATGAAAACAAAAATTTTAAAAAAGGGCAAGTAATTAATAAAACTTTGGTGGTTGAACTTTAAATAAATTATATAGAGCTAAGTGTAAAATTACAAGTTTTCATGTTTTTTTAATAACTTTTGAAAAAAAAAAAAAAAAAAAAAAAAAAAAAAAAAAAAAAACTTTATATCCCTTATACTTTATAATATTAACTTTGTTTAAAATTACATGAGTATTAGTATTAATTTTTAGACTTTCATCAATTAAAATTACAAAATTTGGTAAATATGCAAATTAGTTTTAATACATGTTAAATATTTTTTAAACTACTATTAGTTTTAGACTTTTCTAGAATATTTTTTTAAATAAGGACTCATGTTATTCTATTAAAAAGTTTTAGACTTTTTTAGATATTCATACACGTGTTTGAATATTAAATACGGCTAATTAAATTATTAGTAACAGAAATATAAAAATCAATTGGTAAGCACAAGTTAGTGTGATTTGAAAATAATATACGCGATTCTACTTATAACAACGACTCATGAATTGTTATTTGAAATTTATATATGAATATCCATAAAAACATTTTAGAAACTTTATGGAGCATATTTTACTTTATCAACGCTCATTATGTGCTATTAAACTCGCACATTTTGTACAACATTATATCAATAGTTAAAGTTAAACAACAACATCAACCTCAACCTCAACATGTTTGTCAGCTAAAAACGTTATACTAAGCTAATTAAAAAAAAAGTATGTACATGGTTTTGAGAACATCCCTTGAGTCAATGACGAGAAATCATAGTCTTCGGCAGACTGTGTAGGAGATAAAAATGATGTTGGAGTTGCCGATTGGGATTTTGGTTGTACAGACGGCCCCACACTGATGGAAGCATTTTGCGATATTGTTGCTGGCAAAGATGTTCCAGAAAGTGCCATCCCATTCATTGGTGGGGGTATTTAACCCCATAGAGTAAAAGCTACAATAAAGATTATGCTAATTAATGCCGAGACCAAAACAATTAAAAGACAAAGTATACAAGTATAATCACAAAAATTACTATATAAATATACAAGTTTATTGAATACAGAAATTTAGAAGGTTATCAACACACAAATGGCCCGCTTGCCCACATTGCCAAATTAAAACCGTTTGACCCGTTGCCTTAAGTGCTAAACTTTGTAACTATATCCATCTACATATGACACATTTTGACCCATTTTCACATACAGAGGTTAAAATTTTCACATGTATCCTTTTAACTAGGATTCTAGGATGCACATGCTACTTGGTTGGTAAGAGGCGTTGCATTCAAGCAATGCTTGTGAGGTTCAACATTGACCAACAATCCACATATGCATGCTGAAAATGTTTTCTTCCAAAACAAAAAAGCCTATTTGTATCATATGCGTCAGTTAATATTAATATATAATCCAAAATATATTTATATAGATACCTGGATGTTGGAGCCTGAACTGCGTTCCCACCTAAATTCGTTGCTGCCATGTTTCTCAACTGGCTCAAGAGATAAAGAAATCAATAATGAGGTTTGCAATCAAACTCTGTTTCTTTGATTAGTCGCAATTTATAATAAGGTTACGGGGTGTTTGAAAGTGCACATTAAAGCTAATTGATACTGAATGACCAGGAATAAGATTAGGGGGCGTTTAAAAGTGTAATGTTGAAGGTGTGCTTTTACTGTTTATAATTTTAATAAGGGCTTATGATTCCGAGCTGTTTCGGCTACTGCCATGCAAATTTTATCCTGAATTCTTTATTCTGGAAACTGAAGAGGTTCAAAAAACACAGGGAATAGCTAGAAAATGGTCAACTGGCTAAACTTATTTTTCAACATTAGTGAGCTGCAAAAATGGGCTAAAATCATTCATGGCATACACAGCAAAAATTGCATGGCATCGGGGGTTCAGCAGCTTTTAATAATCAATTGATCAAGTACTATTTAACAAATAAATGCGTAAACTTTATGAAAAAGGACAATCATGTTTAAATAAATGGTTCACAGGCCGAGAGTAAAAGTCTCTCAAATCAGTTATGTTGCAGGTGGTAACTGATTATTTGCCAAATAATTAGAAGCAGAGGCTATCTATCCAATAATGTTAATTCAGAATGCAATAATCAGTGCTAAAAATTCATGAATTTTACCTGCTGTAAATATTTTTCTACTTCATCTTTTCCACCAGCTGGCATCATCATTCGAGGAACTTGGTAACCAGCATTCGGCCAGTTTTGGTTGGGCAAGTTTATGCCACTGGACACTGGCTGTTGTCCATTTCCAGGAACATTAGGCAACCCACCTGATTTAACAGCAGCAGCCATGAGTAGAGATTGCTGTTGTGCAAGCATTACAAGTTGCTGCTAATGAAGAGAGTATGGTGTGGTTGTATTACCCTGCTAGCATACAAAGAGATCAGATCCGTGTACATCACACTAGTGGCCACATTAGAATAACCAAAAATAATACACACACAAAAAAGAAAATGGGCAACACATTCAATTCTATATGTGGGTTTAGCAATGCCACCTATACAACTAATAAAGAACCATCTCGTCTTAGGCAAGGAATATCAAGCGACAACAAGCAGTTCTACCCATTTTAAGCCTGAAAGAATTGTGTTAGGTCACCATTTTACAACATAATCACTTAGAAATCTAGAAAGAGAAAGTAAGTAGAGAGAGAGAGTGGAAGGAACCTTAAATAAGAAATGAAAGACTAATAATAATATTAAGAGAACCAACAACCTCAAATGAGGTTATACATTACTATTTATAGGTAAG
>JARVZY010010553.1:0-15355 GCA_030686995.1 Artemisia argyi | reverse complement strand
CCTCGAGAATTTAAAAATTAGAACTTATCAAATATTTCCCTTGTACTATTCACAGGTTGCAATTTTAGTCCTTTTTTATCACATTGGGAAAACTACAAAACCAGCCCTCAAACTTTGGAAAATTAAAAAGTTGGTCCTTGTTGTTTACAAAACCAAACGGATCCAAAAATATTACCATCCCATAAATCCAATACCACCCCAATCCAAAACACAACACCTAGCCCACCACTACCTTGGCCCAATCCTACTCCTGCCCACCTCCCGTCTTAAATAATAAATCCCAGGGTCAAACTAACCTAGTCAAACCATCCACCTCAACACCCACCTTCCCTCCTCACGTGAACCCTCCCCCTGCCATAGCCTGAAACACCCAACATCCCATCATTTGCTACACTGCCACACTCTACCCCTTACCACTGCATTATTTCCTTTCCTCCACAAAACAACAAATCCTACCATCCCTAGCCATTATATAACTACAAATGCATAAAACACGTCTTTCCCGCCAAAACCTAATGTGCGGCCAAGATGATTCCTACAAATCCAATGGTTATTTTTAGAGGTGGGATAGCAAAAAGTGGGTCTGAAAACCCTAAAGTACCAATATAAAAGGAAGAAGCAAAGTGGAGCAGGGAGTTAGTTTTAGTTTTTTAATTTAATTAGTGATAGAATAGAAATTAGTGGTTAATCATGTAATCCAATCTTAGTTTAACTTTCTGTTTTTCTCTTTAAATTCAGTATTGTACTTCCACTATTTAAGTTAATCAAAGTTCTATTTGTTGCATATTCGAATTTCACTTCAAATTCTTGATTTCTTATATTTACTTTGAATGTTGTTAAATTTGGTAAGAAATTGTCTTTGAAATGCTCTTGAGTTGTTGTGAATAAAAAAAAAGGAAATAAGAAAACAGGAAAGAAAAAGAAAATAGAAAGATTGCTGAAATTCAGAAAACAGGGAATTGAAGATTGAAGAAGAAGCAGTAGATGGTTATGGAAATGGTTTAGAGTCCCGTGGGGGACATTAGGTTGTTCTTTTGGTTCCTTGGATCTCAGATTTCACAGCATGAAAGTCAAGTAGGTTTTGTCATTTGATTTTATCATAATTTGGATTAGTTGGTGTTTGATGTTTATAATTGTTGTTATCTGTTTATTTGAGCTTGTTTGATCATCCTTTAGGTTAATTAGTTAGTAAGTTTTAGTAGTTCACTCATTTGCTTGGTAAAAACTTGAACCCAACTAGATAAAGGGGTGTTTGGTTTAGGACTTCTAGCTGAGATCTGGTTGATCTTTGTTATTAGGAGTTGATGAGACATGTTTCCTTAGGTATCATTAGACTATTATAGTTGTCAAACAAGTAGGTTTTACAGCAAAAAGTCAAGTTTACCTTCAATCTCAATCTTAAAGTTAACTGTTAGGGTGTGCGGGCTGCAACTCACTCACTAAGGTTCAAAAGTGATTATCCTAGGTTATTCTAACCTTAATTCAACTTAAAACAATAATCTCAACAAGGTTTGATCACTGGAATCTTATAAAAGTCAAATTGGATGAGAAATTGAGAAAGTCAAAATTTACTCTTTGTAAAAATTTCCAAAACTTCCAGGAATTTTGGTGATTTTTGTAGTTAGAGTTAGGATCTAAAATTTTTACAGGAAAGAGTCTCCCACCTCAACTTTTGAATCCCACAGTCATTGGATTTTTATGATTTTTTGTGTGGGCTCCACAATTCCCTAAACAGACCTGCAGGGGGAGCTATCTCCCCTGTACCCAGCCTTCAGTTTTGATCCATTATTCCTAGGCCCATATATTGACCAATTGTGGATCATCCAGTTTGATTCTTGTTTCTTTTGAATGCCACTTAGATCTTCTTGTCATTTATATTCTTAGTTTGTTCTTAGTTGCTTATCTGCTCAGCTTATTGTGCCCTCTAAATTGCTTCTTGGACCTTTGTTTCTGAGTGTGCATCAGTGGCATTTGAGCTTGTTCATTTATTGTTCCTGTTGAATCTTAGTTTGTTAATTGTTGTTGTTGAGTTGTTTGTATGTGCTTAATGTGTAGCTTGCTAACTTGATCCTTGATATTTGCTTATTTGCTTCACTGATTGTTCCTGCTTCTCATTTTCAGCTTATGAAACACTCTCACTATTGAGAGTTTTAGCTTGCATAAGCTTTTGCATTGTCTAAACCTAGCTTACTTTAATTCTTTTTGAGGTCATATAAGCTGGTCTACCATAGTTTCTAGGTTGTGTGAGCTTATTGGTTTAGCTTTTGGCTTAACTGATTGACTATTTGTTTTAGAGGACCAGTGGTTACCAAGCTCATCTCTTGAGCTCTTTTCTTGCACCATAGTGAAGCTAATCCAGAGTTTGTGGCTTCTTTAGAAAGCCAGCGATGCTGGCTTGTCATTTCCAAGCTCACTTTTGGATTATCAGCCCTTGCCCCTAGCTTAATCAAGGCCTGCAGGCCTGTTTGGTTCACTGTGGGATTTGGGATTGCTTATGCCCATTTTTGGCTCATTCATTGTTCTTTCATATCATTCCAGCTGATATCCATTGTCATTAAGTCTTGTGTAGCTTAATAAATCCTTAGGTGCTCAGTAGTAGCTCTTATGAAAGCTTTTCCAAGCTTAAAGGTCCATTTCAAGCCTCTAAGTTCAGCTGTTGAGCTTTTACACCTCCATAGTGCTTATTTTGTAAATATAAAAAACGTGTCTTTGTAAAAAGTTATTGTAATCAGTAGTGTTTAATATTTGTAAAAGAAAAATCCAAAAATCATCAATTTAATTTTTAGTGATAGCTTCCATTTAATATAATTTAGCTTTTTAATTTTTCTTTTTAAATTTTTGTAAAGTACTTATCTGTTTTTATATTTTGCTTAAATTACTAGTATATTTAAGTATTTGTAGGAATTTTTCCAGATTTTTATCCTTTTATTTAGTATTTATTATAATTAGTATTATTTATTAATAATTAAGTAATATTAGATAATTAATTAGTTTTATTAATTTTTATTTAACAATAGTACTTTTTTATATTTTTCCTAGGTTTTATATATCATCAAATAATTTTAGGAATTTTTTCATAATTTTCACTATTCATTGTCTATTTTTTTTAATTTTAGTTAATTAATAAATAGTAGTTAATTAATAATAAATAGAGAAAAAGTAGGAAAAATATATTTTTAGTTTTAAAATTACTTTTATATTATTTAAGAATTTTTAGAATTAAATTTTCATTTTTCTAGCTTAAATTCATAATTAGTGTAAAAATTATTTTTCTTTTTCTAAAAATTTTCTTTTATCATTAGGATTGTAAAAATATAATTTTCATATTCGTAGGTATTTTATTTCACTAAAACTCGCGTTTTATTTCGTACGCTAACGTAACTTTAAATCAAACGGACGCATTTTTAGACTTAGCTCACGTTTTTAGGTTATCTGATCATCAGTAAATGTTAATACAGTATTTCTAAGTTATTTTCATTCCTCATCTCGTAGTGTAATCATTCACAAACCCTTTCTGTCCAAATTCACCCGATCACAAACCCGTTTTGATTACAATCCACACCTCGTCGGGACATAACGACCCGGGGAACCACTATACTTCCGCGGAGATTTGGTCTGAGACGTTTGACTTGGTTGACCATCCCTTGGTCAAATTAGGTTGACCGTTCGGGACCAATCAAATTTTGGCGCCGCTGCCGGGGAGGTGTGCGCGCTATTCTAAACGGTTTTTCTGATTAGTGATTATGGAATTCGTTCCATTGTACATTTATCCATCCTTTGTTCATATTTTCTTATTATAAAAACAAAACCGTTCTCGAAAACATTTTAAATTCGGTTTTCAACGAACACAAAAAAACCAAAAACATTTTCTTTATCATTTGTACAAAATGTTTATCCAAAAACCCAAAAATATTCACCTTTACCCTCTCACATCTTTGATTCTTCATCCCTACCCCTCTATACGCCTTTGATTCTTTCTATGTCTCATCTACACTTTCTGGTTTTCCAATGGTGTGGTAATCCTCATAATGGTGGCAATTGCCCCAGTTGTGGCATGGTAGAGTCAGGAAACGAGTCTGTCTATAACCAAGATCCCTATTCCTACCATGACACGACTGATTTATTCCACCAGCTACCACACCATGATTCTCAGCAGTTTTACTGTTGTGAGTACTGTGGTGGTTCACACTACAGTTCTGATTGTCAATCGGGAAACACGCTTGTCTATGAGAAGTTTCCCGATAACGATTATGACTCTAGCACATACGACTCACAGCCTCAACAGTTTTACTGTTGTGATTACTGTGGACGTCCACACTTCAGCTCAGATTGTCAAATAGGGAATCCATATCCTTGTGACAATTTTGACACACCTTATTACGGCCAACCTCCACAGTACGATATGAATCAAGCACTTCTTCCAGAAAAGCAAAATATGATGAAAATCGTTGATGAGCTTAAGGGTTTAGTTAAAGACTTTGCCCAAAGACATACTCATAAAAAATCCATGGAAGAATTGCTGGCTGAAGAGCAGGCTGCTAGAATAAATTCCCAAGATGCCTATGAAAAATCCGTGAGGGAATCCATTGCAAGAGAAAAAGCAGCCAAATCTAGCTCTTTGTTCCATTTTATTCCTGATGACAGTGAATGATGAAGATACACTTGATATCCTTCAATTCTATAAAGATCCATCAAGTTCATCAGTTGATATCCCAGCAGTTGAGATTCCATCTCAAACAACTGCTATCACACCCGAGGTTCCCACTCACTCTTTGAGCATGGGGGATGAGCATCTTGACACTGTTCCTAATAAGGAATTGGACGAATTAATAAAGTCTAGTGTTGAGATCCTTGTCCCAATCCCAAGAGAGTCATAGGGAACTCTTGAGCATATGTGTGATATTCCTTCCCCTCTTGAGTGTTCAAACGATCATTTTGAGACTTTCTCAGATTTTAATGATGATTGTACATCTCATGGAGACATTGAGTATATCGAGGCATCACTCCCTCAGTCTGATGTTGATCCTCTTCTTGAGGAGTTCGCCGATGAACTTACTCACATCAATCCACTTTCATTGGAAACTGGTGATGGTCTTCTTGATTTCGAAGCCGATCTGGGAGAAATTGAAAGTCTCCTATATCATGATCCACCACTCACTTCTGATCCCGACAGTCCAATAGAGAATGTTAATCTCTTTGCTCCCGAAACATTCAATACTACTCTCACCAATCCTCTATTTGAATTCGATTCTGAATTCACTTTGATTTCTGATAATCCACTCTTTGATATTCAGAACAAGGATTGTGATGAGTCTATTCCGGAACATGAATTCACAGATTCACATCTTGTGAATAATTCTCTTCATGAGGAGTTCTCCGGTGAACTCACTCATCATATCATGACTCCTCCGGAGTTTGATAGCCCGGTGGGAGATGCAATCAATCATGAGGATTTGCAAATTCCCACCCACCCTCCCGGGATGTTATTGAGCTTAACCTTTGAAATCCAATTTCAGGCTAATGAGCCTGCTCTCGAGGAAGATGATCAAATCATGATTTTCATCATGGTTTTCTTCCTTTTCTTCACCTACAGGGTGACTTCTCTTGTTCTTCACTCCTTCGGGAATGAAGATACCATCTTTGATCCCGGCATTTTCATGTATCATTATCTTGAGCCGGATACTTATCTCATCGGTGTAGAACTTTCACGTGCTTCAAATGTTTGTCCAAACATCTTGAATGAAACTCCGATGGAGATTCCTTCTTCCACATCATGCTTCCCCAAGGACAAATGAATTCAGGGTCGAGTCAAGCTAGCGACTCGGTAAACAAAAACAGTAGCATGTACTTAGGGTTTTCACCCTAAGTGTGGGGGAGTTACCCCACTGTGGTTACAAATGAAGTGAAAAACAAAATGGTGTTTTCCACGCTTAGCTTGTAATGTTACCCTTTTACGTTCAAAATGTCGGCATAATAGCCGGGACTTTGAATATTGAGGACAATATTCATTCTAAGTGTGGGGGGGGGGGGGGATTCGCTATTCTAGCGAATTTTATCACATTTTACTATATAATACCCCCGTTTTTGGCAAAAATTTTAAAAAAATTTTCACTTGAATTCAAAATTTTTTGTGGTTATCAGTCCGCCGTGTCTAAACGACAAAAGGATTGGCTAATCCAAAATTTTTCACTTGAGTTCAAAATTTTTTGTGGTTATCAGTCCGCTGTGTCTAAACGACAAAAGGATTGGCTAATCCAGGAGCAAACGGCTCTTGGTAAAGATATATCAAATCAGTTTATGGCTTGCAATTTGCCCAAAATTGTATGGTACCTCAACTCGCCATATCCCATAAAGCGAATGAGTTGGCTAGCCCGCAAGATTATGGCTTGTGGTAAAGGCAGTGGAAAATCCATAATTGGTAATCAGCTCACCAAGATGTTGACTTTGTCCATCAAGAGTTGGCTAGTCCAGAAGCAAACGGCTTTTGGTAAAGACAAATCAAATCCGTTGACAGCTGGTGGTTTGCTCAAAATCACACGGTTATCAGGTGGACCACAGTTCTTACATCTGGCTACTCCAGAAGTGATGGCTTTTGGTAAACAGTTTAAAATCCATCAAGTTTTCAAAACAGTTTATTGCTAGGGACTAGTAATAGTTTAGTGTGGGGGATTGATGAGTGCTCAAATACTCATCATTTTTACCGTATCTGAACTGCCAAAACATCCAAAAACACTCAGAAATGCATCAAAATACATAAATTATTCCAAAAGTATGTTTTATATGTTTTAGATGCAAAATGTTTAAAAACAAATGAAAAGCGAACAAAGTTTGCATAATTGGTAGTTTCAGTCCCTCAAGTTTCAAAAATTAACAAAACTAGTCCCTGAAGGTTTTAAATAAAAGAAAAGTCAACCCAAGTCCTTTGGAATTTAAAAATTATCAAATCAAGTCCTTGGGTGAAAAGTTTGAGAAAATTACACGTTTGGTCCCTGTACTTTCAAAAATAGCAAAACTAGTCCTCGGGAATTTAAAAATTAGAACTTATCAAATATTTCCCTTGTACTATTCACAGGTTGTAATTTTAGTCCTTTTTTATCACTTTGGGAAAACTACAACCACCCCTCAAACTTTGGAAAATTACAAAGTTGGTCCTTGTTGTTTACAAAACCAAACGGATCCAAAAATATTACCATCCCATAAATCCAATACCACCCCAATCCAAAACACAACACCTAGCCCACCACTACCTTGGGTCAATCCTACTCCTGCCCACCTCCCATCTTAAATAATAAATCCCAGGGTCAAACTAACCTAGTCAAACCATCCACCTCAACACCCACCTTCCCTCCTCACGTGAACCCTCCCCCTGCCATAGCCTGAAACACCCAACATCCCATCATTTGCTACACTGCCACACTCTACCCCTTCCCACTCCATTATTTCCTTTCCTCCACAAAACAACAAATCCTACCATCCCTAGCCATTATTTAACTACAAATGGATAAAACACCTCTTTCCCGCCAAAACCTAATGTGCGGCCAAGATGATTCCTACAAATCCAATGGTTATTTTTAGAGGTGGGATAGCAAAAAGTGGGTCTTAAAACCCTAAAGTACCAATATAAAAGGAAGAAGCAAAGTGGAGCAGGGAGTTAGTTTTAGTTTTTTAATTTAATTAGTGATAGAATAGAAATTAGTGGTTAATCATGTAATCCAATCTTAGTTTAACTTTCTGTTTTTCTCTTTAAATTCAGTATTGTACTTCCACTATTTAAGTTAATCAAAGTTCTATTTGTTGCAAATTCGAATTTCACTTTAAATTCTTGATTTCTTATATTTACTTTGAATGTTGTTAAATTTGGTAAGAAATTGTCTTTGAAATGCTCTTGAGTTGTTGTGAATAAAAAAAAGGGAAATAAGAAAACAGGAAAGTAAAAGAAAATAGAAAGATTGCTAAAATTCAGAAAATAGGGAATTGAAGATTGAAGAAGAAGCAGTAGATGGTTATGGAAATGGTTTAGAGTCCCATAGGGGACATTAGGTTGTTCTTTTGGTTCCTTGGATCTCAGATTTCACAGCATGAAAGTCAAGTAGGTTTTGTCATTTGATTTTATCATAATTTGGATTAGTTGGTGTTTGATGTTTATAATTGTTGTTATCTGTTTATTTGAGCTTGTTTGATCATCCTTTAGGTTAATTAGTTAGTAAGTTTTAGTAGTTCACTCATTTGCTTGGTAAAAACTTGAACCCAACTAGATAAAGGGGTGTTTGGTTTAGGACTTCTAGCTGAGATCTGGTTGATCTTTGTTATTAGGAGTTGATGAGACATGTTTCCTTAGGTACCATTAGACTATTCTAGTTGTCAAACAAGTAGGTTTTACTGCAAAAAGTCAAGTTTACCTTCAATCTCAATCTTAAAGTTAACTGTTAGGGTGTGAGGGCTGCAACTCACTCATTAAGGTTCAAAAGTGATTATCCTAGGTTATTCTAACATTAATTCAACTTAAAACAATAATCTTAACAAGGTTTGATCACTGGAATCTTAAAAAAGTCAAATTGGATGAGAAATTAAGAAAGTCAAAATTTACTCTTTGTAAAAATTTCCAAAACTTCCAGGAATTTTGGTGATTTTTGTAGTTAGAGTTAGGATCTAAAATTTTTACAGGAAAGAGTCTCCCACCTCAACTTTTGAATCCCACAGTCATTGGATTTTTATGATTTTTTGTGTGGGCTCCAGAATTCCCTAAACAGACCTGCAGGGGGAGCTATCTCCCATGTACCCAGCCTTCAGTTTTGATCCATTATTCCTAGGCCCATATATTGACCAATTGTGGATCATCCAGTTTGATTCTTGTTTCTTTTGAATGCCACTTAGATCTTATTGTCATTTATATTCTTAGTTTGTTCTTAGTTGCTTATCTGCTCAGCTTATTGTGCCCTCTAAATTGCTTCTTAGACCTTTGTTTCTGAGTGTGCATCAGTGGCATTTGAGCTTGTTCATTTATTGTTCCTGTTGAATCTTAGTTTGTTAATTGTTGTTGTTGAGTTGTTTGTATGTGCTTAATGTGTAGCTTGCTAACTTGTTCCTTGATATTTGCTTATTTGCTTCACTGATTGTTCCTGCTTCTCATTTTCAGCTTATGAAACACTCTTACTGTTGAGAGTTTTAGCTTGCATAAGCTTTTGCATTGTCTAAACCTAGCTTACTTTAATTCTTTTTGAGGTCATATAAGTTGGTCTACCATAGTTTCTAGGTTGTGTGAGCTTATTGGTTTAGCTTTTGGCTTAACTGATTGACTATTTGTTTTAGAGGACCAGTGGTTACCAAGCTCATCTTTTAAGCTCTTTTCTCGCACCATAGTGAAGCTAAGCCAGAGTTTGTGGCTTCTTTGGAATGCCAGCAGTGCTGGCTTGTCATTTCCAAGCTCACTTTTGGATTATCAGCCCTTGCCCCTAGCTTAATCAAGGCCTGCAGGCCTGTTTGGTTCATTGTGGGATTTGGGATTGCTTATGCCCATTTTTGGCTAATTCATTGTTCTTTAATATCATTCCAGCTGATATCCATTGTCATTAAGTCATTTGTAGCTTAATAAATCCTTAGGTGCTCAGTAGTAGCTCTTGTGAAAGCTTTTCCAAGCTTAAAGGTCCATTTCAAGCCTCTAAGTTCAGCTGTTGAGCTTTTACACCTCCATAGTGCTTATTTTGTAAATATAAAAAAGGTGTCTTTGTAAAAAGTTATTGTAATCAGTAGTGTTTAAGATTTGTAAAAAAAAAAAAATCCAAAAATCATCAATTTAATTTTTAGTGATAGCTTCCATTTAATAAAATTTAGCTTTTTAATTTTTCTTTTTAAATTTTTGTAAAGTACTTATCTGTTTTTATATTTTCTTAAATTACTAGTATATTTAAGTATTTGTAGGAATTTTTCCAGATTTTTATCCTTTTATTTAGTATTTATTATAATTAGTATTAGTTTATTAATAATTAAGTAATATTAGATAATTAATTAGGTTTATTAATTTTTATTTAACAATAGTACTTTTTTATATTTTTCCTAGGTTTTATATATCATCAAATAATTTTAGGAAATTTTTCATAATTTTCACTATTCATTGTCTATTTTTCTTAATTTTAGTTAATTAATAAATAGTAGTTAATTAATAATAAATAGAGAAAAAGTAGGAAAAATATATTTTTAGTTTTAAAATTACTTTTATATTATTTAAGAATTTTTAGAATTAAATTTTCATTTTTCTAGCTTAAATTCATAATTAGTGTATTTTAAATATTATTAATTAGTAATTAAATAGTAATTAATTAAATAGTGTAAAAATTATTTTTCTTTTTCTAAAAATTTTCTTTTAGCATTAGGATTGTAAAAATGTAATTTTCATATTCGTAGGTATTTTATTTCACTAAAACCCGCGTTTTATTTTGTACGCTAACGTAACTTTAAATCAAACGAACGCGTTTTTAGACTTAACTCACGTTTTTAGGTTATCTGATCATCAGTAAATGTTAATATAGTATTTCTAAGTTATTTTCATTCCTCATCTCGTAGTGTAATCATTCACAAACCCTTTATGTCCAAATTCACCCGATCACAAACCCGTTTTGATTACAATCCACACCTCGTTGGGACATAACGACCCGGGGGTACTTCCGCGGAGATTTGGTCTGAGACGTTTGACTTGGTTGACCATCCCTTGTTGAACCCCTTGACAAGACCAAAGAATAGAGTCATCGTAATAAAATCTAGCAGGCCGAGCATAACAGAACTCGATCCTGGGAGCAATCGATGGGCACCTCAACCTAGCTTCCTGAAGCAGGACGCTCCTATCGACAAGATTGAAGGCATTTTTGAAATCAACCAACAACATAGAAAGCCCAACCTCATTACCTTTAGACTCAACAAGCCTATTCACAGAATGCAAGATGGCCTCATAACCACTAGGAACGCCTACTCGAATTGAAAGTCCTGTAAATAAGTATTCATTGAGTTACCGACAGAAGAATAAGCCACCTTAGAAACCAGCCTACGCCATACAGTACCAACAGCAATAGCGCGTATACCACCACCAGGTTTGACTAGGGGAGTTAAAGGGGCGCTAGCGATATACTCCCTCATTTGAATGGGGCACCTACCACTATGGAGCAGGTTGACAACCCCGGTGATAGATCCTAACAGATCATCAGCAACAGCGGAAGCAGCCCCACCCAAAATGTCCATCAAGTGTTGTGCTCTGAGCCAATCACGACCACACGATGTCCCTTTGAGGAAACTGCGAATTCTGTTCAACACCAAGTCTTTATGAACAGAAAGGGCATCCCCCCCCCCCCCAAGTGGGGAAGGAGACGGAGATGGAGGTGGGGCAAAGGGGTGTTTATCCTCTAGCTTCCGCAGAGTGTCAGGGATGGATGGGGCGATACCAGAAGACGTGAGTACCTTAATAGCAGCAGTAAAGTGTCCATCTCCCAGTTTACGTCTGCATTGAACTATGTTAGCTTCGTCATGGTCTTTAGGATTCTTCTTAAGACTGAAAGATTGAGAAACTCCAGCTAACCGTTCCAAAACTAAACCGAACCTATCTGTAGGATCCCTCCACCTAAGAATAGCCCAAGAAATACCTTCAAACTGACATCGTTCCCTCTCACCAGACCGTCACTGAGCTCTGTTAGCATGTACGAAAGTAGACAGAACACAACATGGCAAGATAAGGAGTTGTACCTACACCGACACATCCCACGGGGGCGCAAGGACATTGTCAAGCGCACTAAGATAAATTTTAGCAAACCCAAGCCGCAACCAGGGGGAATATATTTAACCGTATGCAGCTTCTTCACGAAAACCCGATCGAGAAGGTTAATGTCAAACCGAGTAGACTCAGCAATAGGTGTGGCCATCAGAGGAGTAGCCCCTTCGACAACAACCTCGTCTGTACCAAGGGTACTGGATGACTCAGCAACGACACCAACAACTACATCTAAAACTGGTTTAGGAGGCACAGGGATATCGTAGATTGCCACTTCGTCAAAGCTAGGCGCGGAGACCACAACGCCATCATCATGTTTACCATTCTTACTAAACGTATGGGTACAAAAACATGCACCACAAAGCCATATGCCTGCCTGATGAAGTGCCTGATCCAATGCAGAAAATAAGGAAAAGTTACTCGCAACACGTGCTTTGTGAGAAGCCTTCAATTCGTCAGTTTTAAAATGGCGAGTTCCCAGATGGTCAATAAAATATTTCTTTATAAACCCTTTACCATTCCCGCTACGGCATCCCTCACATCCATGCAGAGTACAAGAAATTCGAGTGGGACCAAGACAAGCCATGATAAACAACTAACTAGAAGGCGTAAATCCTTTCAAGTAAACACGCAAGCCAAACCGCAAAACACTTGAGGTGTATTTGGTTTTCTTTTTTTATTTATTTTTTTTTGTTATTTTTGTTTTTTTGTTTTTTTTTGTTTTTTGTTTTTTTTTTTTTTTGTTTTGTTTTGTTTTTTTTTTTGTTTTGTTTTTTTGTTTTTTTTCCGCTACAAAAAAGCAATGTCTTTTTCAAACAAGTTACAATGACAAAACACAATGTAAGCCCAGCCACAACAAAGGCCCAATAGCAAACAATGCAGGCCCAATCACTAAAAAACCAGCTGTCCAGGTTATAAAACCCCCAAAAACCAATTCGCATCAGATCCTTTCCTACCAAACCGCATCAAAAATAGTGGGGCCCACGAAAGCCAACAAAGCACACAGAGTCAGTCGAAACACCCAGTAAAACCAACTTGCAGGGCAGACCAAATCACTTTCACCAACAAGCAGGCCCACTATAACCAAAACGCATGACAGAATCAAGGACAACCAGCAACTGGACCTTGACTGGGCACCCAAAAGTCGAAACACCCAGTAAAACCCGTCATCTTCTCCACGAGGCAGCACACAATCAAGACAGGAGGACAGATCCTTACTAGTTTTGGAGGGGCAAAACAAACGTAGAAACAATAAAACCAAAAAGGGTCTCGAACAGGGACACCAAAGAAGAAAGAAGAACTATGCAGAAAAAGAAAAGCCCAAACATAAAAATAGAAATCCAACCAAGAAGTTGAATCAAAGATACCTGGACGAACATGGAGAGAACGAGATCAAGATGATACCTTAATCACCAAAATCGCCAAAGGAACACACACACAAATTTATTATTATTATTATTATTATTATTATTATTATTATTATTATTATTATTATTATTATTATTATTATTATTATTATTATTATTATTATTATTATTATTATTATTATTATTATTATTATTTTTTATTATTATTTTTTATTATTTTTTTTAATTATTTCATAGATACATAATAAGCTTACACAAAGTTGGATGAGAGTCTAGACACAAGCTGTGCTCCCACTCCTTTCTGAATACAAAAGCTTATTCTATGAAAAATAAAAACACCACTCTTAGAATTATTTGAGTGGCTATTGGCAATAGAATTAATACGTGAAAGTGTCTCCAGAGCCTCCGCATCAAATTCTCCGAATGTAGAGAAAGCAAATGGTATGAACTTATATCCACTGTCCTCACATTTGGATGCATACTTCCTCTTTTTCTTCTCTACGGCGTTATGCAAAGCTACCCCAGGAGACCATGAAGTCGCCCCCGCACCAGCAAATGGAGAGATTCCAGTCACATCCAAACATGCATCTTTACCTTGGAGCCAATTATATAGTAAAAGATCTGCAGGACGTAGCTCCTTCCCATCCTCCGAAAGGAAACCCATAGGAGCTTCCTTACGCACCATAATCCCAACCTTGGAACATATATCAACAAGAATATCACGCACCAGATTATGCCTAAACTTCACACCCACTGCACTAGAACAATGAACTGCATGATCCCCCCATTGGTCCATACGATGCACATTACAACTCGGGCATAGGCTACTTTCAGAGAACATAGGTATAGTAAGCCTATAGCGCAACACAGATCGAAATTGGCGATGGTTCATCCTTTGTCCCAAACCGTCAATAGGGATGGTGAAAAGAAAATCCTGTGCATGCGGGGCGCGTATACAACTGAGAATAGCCACCTGCCGCGGACTTAGCGAGTACTTAGCAACAAGGTCTTTCTCAATGAAACCAAAGTAACACTTTGCCAATGTTTTCATCATATGGGGGGCAGAAGCGCAAGTGGTTACAGAAAGCAAGTCAATGTTGCAAATAGTGTTGAAAGTATCAAGAGCATATTGAAAAGAAGAACCATGAGAGATAATACCAGATTTTGACAGTATCTTGGCCTGTAGATCACTTGATTGCATGCGGGAGGCGAGAAAAGCATATTGGATGATGTCTCCTGCTGAAATGATGCCAAGACCACCCAACTTGATTGGAAGAGTGGCTAACCGCCACTGCCAATCACCAAACCCCGGCCCTGAAGCTGTAACAATCTTCTCCAAGGAGGCACGTAACGCCTGATCAAACTGAACTTGAGCCTCTAATAAATGTAAAGGCGAACATGTCCTCAAAGCATAAGATAATTTTGCAACCCCGGCACAACTGCGAAGAAGAAGGAGTTCACATTGGGGATCATGAAGTTTGCGGATTGCCTCCATTAAGGTGATGGTTTTAGAAACCCTTTTTGAAACCAAATCCCTGCAAAAACTATCATCCAAACTGACTGAACCCCCAAGAAGTTTGACACCATTGAGCGGGCGAGATATATTTAAAGGAAAAACACCCTCCACCCTACTTCTAGGATCCTCCACAGGCCAAAAGAGTTCAGTTTTATCAACATTCAAAAACAAACCACGAGCTGGACCATCTGTCCTGATGATGTCAAGAGCCTTAGCGACCATAAAGGTATCTCCAACAAAAGTACCGTCATCAAGATACCAGGCCTGAAGGGTAAGCTCACAAGACTGATTAATAGACTGAACCAAAGGGTGCAAAGTTAGGGCAAATAACAATGGACCTAACGGATCCCCTTGTGGAACCCCTTGACAAGACCAAAGGATAGAGTCATCATAATAAAGCCTAGCAGGTCGAGAATAACAAAACTCAACCCAAGGAGCAATCGATGGGCAACGTGCCCTGGCTTCCTGAAGTAATACGCTCCTATCAACAAGATTAAAAGCATTCTTAAAATCCACCAAAAGCATAGAAAGCCCAACCTCGTTACCCTTAGACTCAACGAGCCTATTAACAGAATGGAGAATAGCCTCACAGCCACCAGGAACACCAACACCAAATTGAAAGTCATGTAAATAAGTATTCATAGTGTTACCAATTGAAGAAGAAGCCACCTTAGAAACAAGCCTTCTCCATACAGTACCAACAGCAATAGGGCGTATACC
>JARVZY010010552.1:0-30709 GCA_030686995.1 Artemisia argyi | reverse complement strand
GATCCGCCAGAGCCGGAGGGATCTACCAAAGGACAAATCCAATAGATTAGAATTAAAGTCCTTAGGTATGATTGAAAAAAAAGGGAGTAAATGAGAAAGGAGAAAGAAGGGGTTGAAGAATTAAAAAGAAAAGTTATGAAAAATAGTGAAAAGAAATAGCCCTCCATATGTTTAACCTTATGGCAGAAACCGGGTTCAATTCATATGTTACTGGTTGATACTAAAGTGACACCGGTATTGAAGACAAAGACGCCATGGACCCAGTGACGCACTGCACTAAACCTTCTAGCCACCCAAGTTCTCTTAAAAGGACTTGTTTCATTCTCACGGGGAACCGATGTAAACTATCAACGTATCTCTTAGAGATGGTTGATATTGAAGCAGGAGACCCATCCCTAGTCTCCGCATAGGAAAACCAAATCTTGCACTTATTGAGTCTAGAGCTTCGAGATGCATCAAAAGATCTCCATAGGAACACATGATACTTCTACACTGGTGGTGTTACATTAAGGACGCCAGATGTAAACTTAAGAGTCCTACTCAGATCTTAGCAATCTGCCAGAACATTTATGAGAGAATTCACACAAGTGTTTCTCAATGATTGAATGGAAACTCCTACCAGGGTCAACATCAAACAGCCCTGACAGCAGGTCACTTCGGTAATCTCTTGTGGGTTACGCTTAGTGTTCGCGGTGGTTCCAAAACGGTCTACAGTCGTGGAGTGATCCCCATCGACTCACCCATTCGTTGATCTACTTAGTAGGTCTCGTAAGTTCTCTCGGGAGTATCCGAAATGGGAACAGCCTTGGTAAGGGTTAGAAGGAGTCTTCACACTATGCTGTTGACGATCTCTAATTCCAAACCTATAAGTACTGGTTATTTATTGCTAACTGTTTACTTGCAGCATCATATCACCTCCATGACGATAGATTTCACATGCTCATACATACATCTCAAAGTCAATGAAAGTTCTCACAAAGATCAAGGCATAGCAAAAGTCAAAGAAAGATTCTAAGATACAAAAGAGAATCTACAAAGTAAAGTGACAATGATCAAAGCGAAAGAACAGGAAGAACAAATGTATGTATCACAAAGACTAAAGACATATGAGCATGTTGGAAAGGCGCATAACCACCAACGAAAAAGAAGTGACAAAAGGCAGATGACACCATATCACAATCACAACAAAGAACTAAGAACAAAGAAAAGTCAGTTATCAAAGATCACAAAGCATAAAGGAACAAAGACAAAAGACTATTCTACAACGACACACAAAGTTCAAGACAAAGAACACGGAAGACCTAATCACGTGGAGCATCATTCGAATGACCACCACTTAGGGGGAGATTGTTAGCATTAAAGAATTGTATAAAGAAGTGATGGTCATTCTAATCCTAAGAACTTTGTAATGTGTCATATTCGGTATAATAGTTTTAGAAAAATGGGCTTTGGACTTGGTTAATCTAATATTTTAGAAGTCAAGATATGTATGCCTTGTAAAAGTTCATGAAAACCAAGTCCATCACCAAGCCCATCTTAAGGCCCATGAGACATCAAGTCTTGTATAAAAGGCACCTTACCTCTCATTTGTAAGGTGTGCTTGAGTGTGTATTGTGTGTGTTTTTCATTAATAAAGTTCTTCATTTTCATCTCTTTCTCTCTACATATACACATACATATTACTTCAAGTCACCACCTTTACTTCATATTGAGCTTAGATTGTGTGATAAAGTTGGTATATCAAAGGTCCTACAATTAATCAACCCATTAGTACACAACATAGCAAAGATTAGTAAGTTTAGACCCTAACTTAGTAAGATTAATAGTTCGATACACAACTCAGCAAATCGTGACAAGTTGGATGCATTTAAAAATCATTATCCCAAGAATTATTACCACTCATACGCACCCAAATTCTTACACCGGTAACACTGAATGAAAACTGGGACTGAAATACTCTAGTTTTCTTTCATAAAGCGTTGTGATGAGAACACTGACGATAAGAGGTGGTGTGGTAGTATATTAATCATTGTGATGATGATAATATCGTCGTAGCCAATAACTTAACATACCGGCCTAGATAGTATAATGTAGATCAGTCATCAGTGAGTACCTTTGTCCTATCATCATAACCTTAATTAGTTAATCCTTGACTAACGAGTTCTTTATTCATCTTGCAGGCAATGAGACTAAATTTTTTAAAATATTGTTAACTTAGCTTGTTTGTTGTCTCAACTTTTTCTAGAGGTGAAATTACAACCGGAATGATGTTTTTCACTCATACAAAGGAAGTATAAAAAAAAAAATTATACGAGCATAACTGGTACTCATACAAGGAAGTATCTAAAAATTTGGATATTATATAATGTTGAGACACCGTGCTACAGCTAATCACCATCTACGTCAACCACCATTATAGATCAGCGATGGTGACCATTGCCAATGAATTCGCAATGTTGAAATGTTCTTTCTCTTTTATATCATTCATTCTCTCCTTGGCATTTGTCACTCCAATCATTATTCGTAAATAGCTTAATCAGAAGAATCCAGCTGCCACCTTACAATTTTGAATGCAACAACTAGTATCACGTATAGAAATTATAAGTAGTATAAGATACATGTGCTGATATCTAACCATTTCACATAAGTTGATAAAGGAAAAGAGAAATGCTTTGGATATAATATGGTTAAAAATGGGCATTACAAGAAACAATTAAATTAAATAATTGATTAGTTAATTTAATTACATGGTGAACTGTTAACTGTACTCTCAATCTCACTTTCTGTACAACTAGACAACAAAATGACTATTATAAACCGACATTTACAAAGGCCTAATCTCAATTCCTTGCACAACTAGGCCAACAAAGTTTACATTTTCGTTTCTGTAACCAATGAACTCAATTTCCATGCTAATAGATCCGGTAGTACCAGTCGAAATTTCACAGAATTGAAATTCCATCCAACCATCCTTTCTTAATCTTGGATGGCCTTTTATTTTACGGGGACGTTGTTGGATGTGATCTTGATCCGTCTTGGGTCCAATAACCGGAGTCTGAGGAGGAGTGACTAAATAGATTAGCCGCTCACGATTAGAACCACATGAGGGATCATCAATAGTAGTTTGTATGTGATGCTGAAATGAAGAATCGTCTTTGGGCAATTTGTAAATGATGTGACATGAATAGAGTGTTTGAGGTGACAATATTTCGGACGTGAACTTAAATTTAATAAGAAATCTATTTCCATCTGGAAACTCAGCCATCTCCCCGAATCTACAAAATTGTGGGAGAAGAATACATGATGAATTAGTAATTAGTTACAAACGATAGCATTATTGTGCAAGATGATAAAATATCAGATTTGTGCAAGAAGCAAGCAATCTACGCAACCTACAATTAAGTTAGCATTTTATCTATATATACATTAGGGACAAACGATATATGAAACTAAAATGTGAAAAGAAAGTCGGATAACCTTGATTCTGGTGAAGACTTCCATATCCATTCTTTGTCTAACAAAGATGCTCTTGCTGGTATCATAAGACGTTTCTTCATATCTTTGCTCATGGAAAACCATTTCTGTCGATAAAAAGAAATTTTTTTGTTAGTATTTATAAAATGCTATCGTTTATTACTGTCAAACTTGTAAAATCATACTTTATGACAGTTACACGGAAAAATTACTCGGTAGCTATAATTAAATTGGGCAAATTCCTTCAAAATACATCATACTTGCCACAAATGTTACTTTCGTGTACCGAACAAATTTTTTCCTTGTATGGGTACTAAACTTTCATTTTTTGGTCTTTTTGATGTACTTTGTGATGTCTTTTACTTCAGATTATTAAAAATGTAAGGGCAAAAATGTCACAAAATACATCAAAATGACCAAAAAATGAAAGTTCAATACTCATATAAGGAAAAAAATTTGTTCAGTACACGAAAGTAACATTTGTGGCAAATATAGTACATTAATAGGTATTTTGCCCTTAATTATAACGTACGAATTTATTAGTGAATGAAATGTGAAGCCCGGTGATCAAAATTTTTTGATCTTCAATTGATAAACACATACACACATATATAGACGTTCATCGTTTTCTTTATAATTGGACAATGAGTTGAAAGTAGACAGTTAGATCGACTAATACCTTCTCATTGTTGTCAACCAGAAATCCCTTGCGAAGAAGAAAGTAAAGTTCCTTCTTAGTTGTCCACTCTAGTTTTTCTTTTGACAACGTAAGTATCTCAGTATAATCATCATTCATCAACTTTCGTTCCCAATATATATCTGAATCTGATATACGTTGCATATCTATCTTATTTTCATCCTCTCGGTTTTCATGCGACTCCTACAGTATATGAACACATTGATTAATTTATACGATCACAAAAATGTACCATTAACCAAAACAAAAAACTTATATCTACATCGTTCTTATTATCCTTTGTTATATATTCACAGTAATTCTTTTCATATGGTTAGCGGGAGAACTTTCAAACAATCAGACTTTTAGTTCCTATATGTAATTCCCTTCTTAATTTAAAATGATGCAAAAAAGCTAATTCGTTGTGGTAACGTACCTGCTCCACGGGTCGAAATTCAATGCCTTCAAGAAAATACATTGGTGCTGAGGAATAATATTTAAGTGGTTGTGATATATCGATTGAAAAACAATCTCCTTTTTCACTGCTTGTAAATTGATACAGTTCAATCGTTAGCCATCCATCTTCTCGCACGTCCACAATGCATGGATTCGAATATTGTGCCTCATTTTCTAATTTGTATTTGAATGGTACATTTGTCGCACCGGCCTGATCAGTTCTTTTGAGGACAAGGTTTATGGTGTATGTGACATGTGGTGATAGAAACTGAGCGCTTACTTCTACTTTAATACCCTTGTACATGTCAGTCGTTCGGCCACTGCCAAATCTGCATGCACATATTAAATTAAAATCAAATTTATAATTTAAACTATCATCTCAATCTACGAACTTAGCGTTGGAGAAAAATCGACTCACCTTGACTCTTGGAGGCTAGAAGAGTCCCCAGATATGCATTTCAACGCAGATACCATTTCACAATTTTCTCCCTTCTTATTTATTGAAAGAAACTGTCAATGTCAATAATAAGAATATGAGCGTATGTTTAATTTGGCTGGGGAAAATTATCTGTTATCCATCCTTTATCAAACATTTTCGGGTGTTGTTCTCGTAAAGAATAAGAGCGCTCAGTTTCTTTATTTTTCCAAAACTGGTTCACCATTATAATTTCCAAAACTAAAAGAATAAAAGCACTATATTCTTTATTTTTCTTCCAAGAAAATTAAGACATCGTTTTCTAAATTGATTAATCCCTTTACACCGATGTACTATTGTGATTAAAAAAGGATTATCAGCAATTTCTATGTATTAAAACAAAATTAAATTGAATTTCTATCAGTTCTTATATAAAACACGGAGTTGTAAATTAAGTTAAATAGCTATAGCGGGATGGTTTCAAGGGTAAATACCGTTTTGTCATCGTCCACAAGGATCCCTTTCAATAGAAGCAAGATAAGTTGATTTCGAGATTCATAGGATCCACCTGCAAGTTCTACGACCTTGATAATTTTTTCAAAGTTCACTTTGTTTTCAAGATCTTCAAAAACCTCCTGAAAAAATGTTCTACTGTGAGCTACTAGTCATCTTTTGGTTACAATATATAACTTAAGGA
The DNA here is from genome assembly GCA_030686995.1 of Artemisia argyi. Lineage (NCBI taxonomy): Eukaryota > Viridiplantae > Streptophyta > Magnoliopsida > Asterales > Asteraceae > Artemisia > Artemisia argyi. The sequence continues at coordinate 24,991 of JARVZY010010552.1, read as the reverse complement.
TGACATGATATAGACTTGCAACTTATGAATTCGTGAACCAGATAGGAAAATAAACCAAAACAATAAACCTTTAGTGAAATTAAGAAATCTTACTTGTTGTTTAAGTGCAAGCTCAAGTTCTTTTACGATCTCATCCATTGTTGGTCGTTCTTCACGAGATTTCTTCACACATCGATAGGCAATAGCTGAAAACAGCTTCAAAGAACCTGGTTCCATTTGTTCTCGTAAACCAGAAAAGATGATCTCGTCTAACTTATCCTCCTCGTAGCATTTTCTCCATGTGGGTACTAAAATAAAAGGTTTACCATTATCCTGTTTATAGCATAGTGTCCCACACATTACTTCGTACAACACCACTCCAAAAGAGTAAACATCAGACTCTTTTGAGAGTAAACCCATCTTTGAATATAAAGGATCACAATACCCAAGTGTACCAGCAGCATCCGAGACAAGATATGATTGTGGTTGGTTAGCTGGGCTAGCTTTTGACAAGCCAAAATCAGAAACTTTAGCTGTCCAATTATCATCGAGAAGGATGTTTGCACTTTTGATATCTCGATGTATAACTCTTTGATATGTATCCGTGGGATCGTGTAGGAAACTTAGCCCACGTGCCACCCCAAGACATATCTTTAAGCGTTGGGTCCATGTGACACTAGCAACACTTAAATAGCAGTTAAGGCTCCCACGAGAAGCATACTCGTATACAAGGATCCTTTCATCACCGTCATAACAGAAGTACATGAGTGAGACCAAATTTTCATGTTTATATTTGGAAAGCATCATGATCTCTCTCCAAAACTCTTTGTTCCCTTGCCCCATATGTCTATCCAGTCGTTTGAAAGCGGCCGTGATCTCTCCCTCAGGGAGAGAAAGTTTTCCTTCGTACACTTTCCCGAACCCACCATACCCGATCAACTTGGCGTCATCAAAGTTGTTTGTAGCCGATACTATATCATTCATTTCGATTTTAAGGTGGTTGAAATCTTTAATGAAATCCATTATGAATTAATTGATTGTAACATATGAGAAAATAGAAAGATGGACAAAATAAATAAGTGGATAGCTTGTAAGAAGAAGTTTATATAGTACAAAATAATTAAAGTCAACTGAATTTAGTAAATTACGTTGAAATTTGCTTATCTCCGGTTTACACGGAAGCTAGATGATGTGAACCTATTACAACCACTTGTCTAATTAATAAGATGCATGCACTTGTGGAAGCTATTACAACCTGTTTAAGGAAGCTAGATAGATGATGGGAAAAATTAATGTATAAGTGGATAGCTTGTAAGAAGAAGTTTATATACAAAATAATTAAAGTCAATTCAATTTAGTAAATTACGTTGAAATTTGCTTATCAAACATCTGAAGATTTGTTTGTAGTTTTTGTAGGTTCTAGACACTTGTTTAATGGTCTCATTTGTTTCTTTGTACAATTGCAAAGAGTTGATTAAGCCTAGAATATCTTCGATTCATATTGACAAGTTTTACAGTTTGTTAGTATGTTTTTTATTTTCATGAAAACTGAAAGCACTTAACTAATCTAATTATAGAGCAAAAGTCAACCTTTTAATCCAGCTCATACCTTCCATTATATGTGGGTCAAATCTTAGACATATTCTATGATAGCACATAACGTGGTTTTTTTTTTTTTTTTCTTAATATATAAGATAGAGGCAAAGATTTTATAATTATTTAGTCAATTATCTTAATTTTCCTGGAAATTTCTCTAAGCTAAAAACTTAAGCAGGTTGGTTTATATGCCAGTTTCCTGCTTGTTTCTCAGAAAAGGGACAACGCTAACAATCTACAAAGGTCAAAGGTTGTTTTTGATGTTGACCAAGGCGGCTAAGATTCACTTCAATTAGAATGGTTATGGTTAGATGATGTAGACAAATGCATATTTCGCAAAACAACAGTTTGGTGTTTTCTCATATGAATTTATCGATACAGCAATAATGATCATGGGCCAGTATTTTAGAAATTAATTGTATCAGTTAATGATCAAGATACTAGCATGGTAATCGCGCGTTGCAGCGGTGGGTACTCTGAAATAATTTTTTTCGATAGAATTAATAAAAATATCACGGGAAGTTATTCCGACACCTAAATTTGCCTCGAGAACGAAATACTAAAAGATTTGGTAAACTACACTTCCCACCCTAGCATATATTTACAATCTTAGTCCCTAAAGGTGCAATAGGGTTCACACAAGGTCCAAAACACTTTCCTATATAAACCTCATTATACCCTCACTTAGGGTTTGACACCCTTTCTCTCTCAAACCAGCCGCGCCCTATTTCTTCTTCTTCTCCGGTTGTTTTTTTGGGCCAAACAAACACCACCGCCGGCTACTTAAACTCACCTCCACCACCACCACCACACTCGTTACAACCTCCCCATCATTTTGACGTACATCACGCGCCAAGAAATACCTCCCAACACCACGATTAACACCACCACAACTCGAGTTCATCACCAAAACCATCTCTCTCATTTTGTTGATACCGGCGGTCGAAGGTAGGAAAACCCACCACCCTTTTTGTCGTTCTAGTGACGGTGGGGGATAAGTACATGCATTTTCAAGAGTTTTTGATTAAATAAAGATTAAAAGTAATAAATATGAAGTTAAATAATTGTTTGGTATCATTTTTTTTCTTTTTGTTGTTGTCGTTGTTATTGAGTCGCTTAAACAAGGGATGCCGTGAGCTTGAGCTCACAGCCTTGTGTATCGAGTCGAGTTTTATTGAGTCGAGTCTTGGTCACAGGTTCGTGTCTAGGTTAAAATAGAGGGTTGTACATTGTATTTAAATGATTGTAATATTGGGTGTAGTGGTGTTTTTAATGCTATTAATGTAGAATGAGGGTTGTACATTGTGTTTAAACGATTGTAATATTAGGTGTAGAGGTGTTTTTAATGCTATTAATGTAGAATGAGAGTTGTACATTGTGTTTAAATAATTGTAATATTGGGTGTAGGGGTGTTTTTAATGCTATTAATGTAGAATGAGGGTTGTACATTGTGTTTAAATGATTGTAATATTTGGTGTAGGGGTGTTTTTAATGCTATTAATGTAGAATTCTAAGGAAAGTGATCTGAATTTCGATTCATGCTAATTTTTGTTGTACACAATGCTTTGGTTGTTGTAATTATGAAAATTGCTTGCTTTAAAGTGTTGTAAATCATACATTATTTTTTTTACATCTGAATTTTTTGAAGAGAGAGTTATTCCTCAATTATAAGTAGTATAGATTAGAGTAATTAATTAAAAAAATTAAAAAATAAAACAAAAATAAGTAAAAAATAACATTTAAAATAACACCTTCAATAGCTATACCAAGAAAAGCAGGTGTCTTGATATGTCGGATCATTCACAGAAAACCTATAAACTGTGTCGATGGTAGGGATCGATGTGACAACTGGCAATTTAGGGGAAACTAATTATAAACCCGCATTACTTTAAATGTAATAATTTTTGGAATATTTGAAAAGTTTATTCGTAATGGGAAGTGTGAACGTTGAACCCTGGTTTTGGACATCGTAATATTTATGGAAATTGATTTTTATTATTGGTTTGGTATAATTGTGGTGATTTATTTATGAGATATCTGTTTGGCATTACATTGACTCCGGCACTAGTATAACCTAACGAAAAGTTTAATATTTTGAATGATTGGTTCGGGTTATATATTTTTGGAACGTATCGAGGTAAATTATAATTTTGAGAATGAGCTCGGTTCGAGAGAGTCGGTCTATTTTAAATAAGTTTCGGGTTTTGGTTCGTGTATATTACACCGAGTTACCTCACCCACCTTACTAATATTATTATTATTATTATTATTATTATTATTATTATTATTATTATTATTATTATTATTATTATTATTATTATTATTATTATTATTATTAAGAGTATAATACAAAAATCGTCCTTGTGGTTTTGGCCTCACACAAACACACAACACCCTCACTACTTCATCTCCCTCTCTCTAATATATCAACACCGCCATCACCAAACCCTAGCCACCAAGAAGTTGCCGCCGCCGCCACAGCTCCACCGCCGCTCCACCATCAACACCACCACCACCAATCAACTCCCCACATCATCCTCTACACGATCTACTACTACACGCGCCCTAAAACCTTTCTTTTCATCTCGTTTTATCACAAAAATCATTACCATCTTCATTGTTTTTGAAGTTTATCACGATTTGGCCGTAGAAATCGAAGGTGAGACGAGTTTCAACTCGTATTTTGGTGAAAAACGTGACCAAGGGTCACGAATTTGATTTTTTCTTTCAGGTTTGTGGATGAAAACATGAAACTCAAGTGGGTTTTTGATTAAATGAATGAGAGAATGAGTTTGGTATCCGGGTTTTTGTTTTTCTTGATGGGTCGAGGTGTACCCGAGAGCAAATGATCTCGGTTTGTGCCATTTTCGGATTTATTTTGATACTTGATGATTCTTGATCATTGATGCTCGATTTGAGGATGTTTGGACCTTATTATTGATGTTTGATTGATTCTTGTTTGGTCATTGTTGTTGATTGTTGTCGTTTGGATTTTTGGCCGACGACCCAAGTGGTCCATTTGGTTGGTTTTGGCTCGTATAGAGCAAGCCGAGACCCTAGATGTCTCGGGTGGGACCCACGATTCTTGTGGTGTAATATTGACCCGGGTAATTTGGTTGTCGTATATACGTGTCGGATTATAATGTTTGTTGTTTTAGTTATTATTGTTTCATTGATATATTTGAGCTTGAAATGGAAGTATTTGGACTTGTGATATTGATTTTGGAGTTGTGTTGACGAAGTGGTAATGGGAACCGATTGTGAGACGGTTAATTAGATTGACGGAGATAGGTTAGTCGGGTGCCGTAGTCGGACCCTATTGTTGTAGCGCGTGTTATGGGTATTGATTGGACGGAGTTGGATTACTTGATTTTGACTTGGTCATATAACTCGATAATTATTTATAACCAAACGCTAATAATAAAACTCGTAATAATATTATTGGTAATATAAACGTTTATACAAGTATATAGACGTGAAAAACGTATATATAACTATATAAATGCATATATTAAAAATAAAACGATCACGAGTAATATTATAATAACGTGACGATAAATAATATACTATGAAAGTAGTGTAATAAATGTCGGGAGCGTTATTATAATTAAAAAACTATAAATAACGACGAAATCTATAACGTTGATTAATTATATTAAATAAAATATATTTTTAAATAAACGAGGAAACTATCGAGTTATACGGGGTCGTGGTCACTTGAGTCCAAGTGGGCTATATTATTATTTTGTGACTTTGGTGTTTGTCACGGATATATGACGATTAATACATCTATTTTTCTATAACTACGTAACTTATTTAATCGACGGGTTCAATAGGATCTATTTAGTTATATAAAATGAGTATATTAATGGGCATTGTATCCTACGACATCCATAGGTTGTGGTACGTGTACAGGAATAATGAATTACTAAATATCTCGTAGGGTTTGCCAAATTGACGAATTCGGTAAGCTTGACGATATATATAGGGAATTTATTAAACTTTGATACTTACCATATAGTACTTTACGTGCTATGTGACTTAGGTTTGGGTATAATCTTGGAGTGATATATTACATAGATAAATATGGGGGATTACCAAATCGACGGATTTGATAAACTTCGAAGATTTATTTAAATAATATATTGGACTAATATTAGACCTATAGATTGTTTTATTATTCTTTTTCGTTGAGGCTTCTTGATTTGAGTTGTGTCGACCCTCCACCCGTATGGATACCAAACTCCAAACTAATATGAGAATAATACGAGAAATGGATTTTTAGAAAGTAAAAAGGAATACGTTCGGGATTGGGAATATTTGATTTTGAGGAAATGAACAAACAAACAAACAAATAAATAAAGCTTGGGTTGCCTCCCAATAAGCGCTTGTTTTTGTTCGAGTCACGAGCCTGACTCTACCCTTATTTAACGGAAATAGGGGAGGTTTTCCCTACACTTTGAATTAAGTGCGGGTGGAAGTAGCGATACACAACCTTAGGGTGGAAATATGCCACGTGAGGTGAAGGGGGTGAGTGAATGGCTTCCTTCATCCTAAAACTACTCGGATAATATTGGTTGATGGGTGGGTCGGTTCCTCTTTTGTCTCCTAGATGTATATCTAAGGATGGAAAGTTGTGTAAAGGTTGAAGTTCCGGTTCATCAACATTAGGAAATTTCCTAGAACTAGGAGTAAGGTTATCACTACAAGTATTCAAACCTATATCCTCTAGTGGTGCCTGGTCCAAGGGTTCTACCTCCATCGGAATTCCTAAAGTTTCTTCTACTTCTTCTGGGTAAGTCACGGGCGGTGTGTGTGCCTCAAATGATGGTTGAGTATTTTGTGGGCATATGTTTTGCACCAAATATGATTAGAATTATAAGCTAGTACACCCCCATCATATATGTAACCCAAAAACTTGATGCGTGGGAATTGCACCAGGCTTTACCTCTCGAGGGATCTCGAGAAGCTTACAACCCCCACCAGGCAGTGTACCTGATCGTTGTAGTATAGTACAGTGACAAGTACCGGGGGATTGATCGTTCAACTCAGGAATAGTGTCGTTAGGATTGAAATTAATCTAATTAAGTCTAAAGGTGAAGGATGATTCTTTTTGTGTTTTTATATTTTATGAAAAGCAGATAAAAATCTCGGGTATTGGAAGGAGGGGCGGAATTAGTTGCTAATCAACTAACCCAAAAGCTACTAATTAAACTAATGTGCAAGAAAACTAAACTAAGGTTCTACAAGATAAGTGAAGCATGTCTACCTATGATATGTTACTCCTTGCTAGCTATCCAATTCTACCTATTGAATTGTCACACCTTGCTTTAATTGACGGGTTGAATTCCTTAATACCATTCATGGGGTGGCGTACTTACTTCCCCAATTCTATAAGCTCCTACTTCACTCCTATGTCGAGCCGGCTAAGAAGCTCCTTACATGGGATCACTAGAATTCGCTCATGCATTAAATACAACCATAAAAACCTAGTACACATTGGTTCATGTTTCTTAAGACGTTCAAGCAAGTTACACAATGGAGATCTGTCAGTTTTCTTAAGCCTAACATCGAATACAATCAACCAAACAAGAGACAATATGAATCAAGAATTATAAGCTAAACCAATTAGATCTATCGAAGTGTCACGCCCTAATTGATGAAGATAGACACAAACATCAACAAGGAATCAATAAGATCTAATCAATTATATACAGGTTTCACATAAACATAAATAGACACAAGGTAAATTAACAAAACATAATCAAAGAAGGACAATCAACAATAATAATGAAAGACATAGTTGAGATAGAATCATCAAACCAATACATGATGTTTATGGAGTGATTGAAACCCTCTAAGTTGTTGGAAAAACACCTAGCTAAACCCAGGAATCGACCTTATGGTTTAGGGCTTACAAAAAGTGAAGTTATGATGTTATATTTATAGGCAAGTTTTCTGTCGGCAAGTTATGACGGTGTCAGCTCGTTACACATGACGACGTCACACCCATTTTTTCACCAAATTGTAGATTTCTTCGTCTTCTTCGCGTGGGCTTTTGAATCACCTAAATCCGAGTTCGTATGCAAAAGTTATAACCAAAATAATATCAGTTACTCCGCGCGCCAGTTTTGACAAGTTAACACGTGACGGCCTTGGGTGACGCCGTCACGTTTCTTCTGGACCGTCACCACTTTTACTCTTGACGCCGTCACATGAATGCTCTTGATGCCGTCAGGTACTGTTCCCAGCAAGAAAAATTAAGACTTTGCCGTTTTCTTCACTTTTATGCTCCAAAAACGTCCAAAATGCTTCCTTTTCCAGAATTCACTCCCAAAGTACCTAAAATCACAAAAGGAATGATTTAGGGCAATATTTGATCAAATAAATTCAATTCCGGGCTTAAATGACCCCCTAAAAATGGTTCATTTTTCGCCTCATCAACGAGTTTATATTGTTAGGAAGTGCCGAGTCTGTAGTTGCCGTCATTTGAGTTACTATACATTTTATTTCTACCGATTCCTTCTTGCTGATTTCTGGACTTGAGGTGAGTCATAGCCCCACTTTTACTTTTGAACTTTGTTTTCAATACTTGGGGTGAGAAATGTGCAAATTGTTTTATGTGGACTATTATCGCCTTTAATTTCAAAACTTGCTATGCTTATAGAACTAGTTAAGCTATGGAGCGAGGCCTAGTCGAGAACTAGGTAAGCTATGGAGCGAGGCCTAGCCTAGAGCTAGGTAAGCTATACAACGAGGCCTAGACTAGATCTAGGTAAGTTGAACATGTCGTATCCTTACGCATGTGGGTATGTCGTATCCTTACGCATACAGATTGATTTGATTTGATTTGGTTATTGGACTATAGTGTGCACCTATAGGGTTGGTTTGATTTGGTTGGATGATTGAGGCCTAGTCTAGCTAGTAAGCGTTTTGCGTATATGTCTACTTGATTTGATATTGAATTTAAACCTATAATCTCACCAGCGAAAGCTGACTTTTAGCACGTTTTCTCAGGTAATTAAGTGATGATTTGGATGCTTGGATTGGAAGGCTTGGCTATGGTACCTGGTTTATGGATCTATTTTCTAAAACTCTGATATATAATTGTGGACCTACGTTTATTTCCTTTGGGCCTTACTTTGGATAAATTTGGGATGAATGTAAACTTTAAAACCCCGTTTTGGTTGTGTTTTTCTTACGTTACTTTATCTCGTTCTTTCATGACTTGTGTTGGATACCAATCCCCGTAACACCCCGAAAGCTTGTTGAGTCTTCCGCTGTACCAAATTTTGGGGGTGTTACAATCGATGCTTCTGCAAATTGAATTTCCATCCAACCATCCTTTCTTTTCTTTGGATGGTCTTTCTTTAGAACCCCAAGAAGAGTACTCATCGGTTAGGGAAGTTCTCACTTAGCAAAACGACTAAGCATCGTCTAGATAGATGCATGTGCTCAGATATAATGTATTGATCATGAAATTCAGAATAGAAATCATATTCATGTCATGTATATGTACTAAGACGACTACAAGTCGTACCATTAATGTTACATACAAGTACCAAGACGACTACAAGTCTTTTGTTGTTGTTGTTGTTGTTTGGTAATTGTGGTTTCCGACTTTTTGGTCGACTAATCCACGGGGTTTAAACCTACCGCCACACAAACTCAAAACAGGTAAAGCCCTCCCTTTTCACGAGGTTGGCGTGACCACTTCAAGGTTGTTTGTACCTAGCAGGAAAGACGACTACAAGCTGTACCATTCATGCCATGTCATTTACCTTTATGTTCAAGTTATAATTGCAAGTATTACTTTACGATTATTCCGTTTACTCACTAACTCACAAGGACTTACCGTTCTCAGTTCATGTTTCATGTAGGTAAATGAAGATAGGTGACGGGGCATGTAGATAGCAAGTAAGAGTGCATTTGGAAGAAAAACGGCTATGCTTGAGTATAGGTTACGCGCGACTCTTACTTTCACTTTGATATTTAGCTTGTAAACGCCCTAAGGGGGTGTTTGGTTCATATAAATTGAAATCATGGGGTTTCAATTGCTGATAGTTTTAAATAATGAGGAATATAAAATCTCATGTTTTAAAAACCTTTTTACTGTTACAAAATATAAAGAACAATAACAAGATAATGAGAGGAGAAAGAAAATTCTTATTAAGAGAGAATCTCAATGGGTTACAAGTATGAAGTATTTTTAAGGAAGATAAATACATACTTAACGGGCCGGGTTGAGATAATGGTGAATATACATAGGCCCATTATAATATTTTACAACACTCCTCCTTGGATATTCACTGTTTATCATATGTTATAGACTGTCTCATTAAAAACCTTATCAGGAAAAACTCAATGGGATAAAAAAAACTTGATGAAGGGTAAAAGAGTGCAGTGCGCATAATGCTCCTCCTCAAAAGAGACTTACCTCAGGAAGCCAATCGTGAATATTGATTGATTTACTCAATTGTAATGGTTGATTGTACGGTAGTATCTTTTTCATTTGAGACATTCGTGCTGATACCATGTTACAAAATATAAAGAACAATAATAAGAGAATGAGAGGAGAGATAATCTCAATGGGTTAAAAGTATGAAGTATTTATAAGGAAGATAAATACATGTAAGCCCTAACGGGTCGGGTTGAAATAATGGTGAATATACATAAGCCCATTATAATATTTTACAACATTTAAATGTTTGGTTATAGTAGATTCATATATTTGGAATTACATTATTGCCCTCTTGCACAAAAGTAAATTTCCATTACAACAACCATATCATCAAAAGCTAAGAGCATACGGTAAGGTGCCTTTTGCACCTGCGTTAACTTTTAACGCACCTCCATTTTGCACCGCGTTAAGTTACCGGCTATGAAAGGCAAGGCCACGTTAACGTGGCACGTTAAGGGTTTAACGCTGCGTTAAGATGAAAAACAAGTTTTCGTTTTTGCCCCTTGATTGTTTGTGTGTTATCTTTGTGATGTGTTTGTGTTTGTGTGTGTTTTTCTGGGTGTGTTTGTGTTTGTTTTCAGTGTGTGTACATGATGCAGGTGGTCAAGATGGGGAAGAACGAGTATATGTTTGAAATTTGCAGTTTGGTCCCTATGGTTTGTGGCGTTTATATTTTACACCACGTGTTTTAGTAGCATTTTTTTTTAAGTTAATAAAATTTTTATTTAGTTTTTTTTATATGTTTTTTTTTTTTTTTTTTTTTTTTTTTTTGTAATTTTTAAGGTTATTAATGAAATATTTAGGTTGTTGAATGAATGAAATAGTTAAGGGGTTAATTTGTAAATTGAGGTGGAGGTGAGTTAAGGTGAATTATAGGTGAGTTATGCTACCGGGGTGGAAAGTCAAAAGTTAAGGTTAAAAGGTAAAAGCTGATGTGACGCTGACGTGGCAGTGCATTAAGTTTTAACCTTCGGTCACCTTACCACATGCTCTAAAGAACAACAATCTGATTCCCATTTCAAGGCATCAACAACTACCACCTTTATCAAAAAAGAGCAGATCCATAGCAACAAATGTTAAAAAAGAGGGGAAAATAATAAAAAAAAAAATACATTGAAGTTGACACTTTTTACCATTGTATGTTGCCAACTACTCGTATTTTTTTTACTATTGTAACACAAAACATGACATTTTTTGTCATTGTATGTAAAAAATGTCGCATCGTTAGTCCTTTACACTAACGGTCGTTAGTAAATAACTTAAAATTCCGTTTTCCTCCGATTTTACACGTTTTCATCCCTTTTCTTACGTTTTTGTCCGATTTTACACGTTTTCTTCCGTTTTTTTTTCATTTTCGTGCGTTTTTTTACTTTTACGCCCTGTTTTTTACGTTTACTTCTGTTTTTTTTCGTTTTCGCCAATTTTTTTACGGTTTCGCCATTTTTTTACGTTTTTGTCCATTTTTTACGTTTACGCCCGTTTTTCTACGTTCTTCCATTTTTTTTTCACGTTTTTGTCCGTTTTTTTTACGTTTACGTCCGTTTTTTAACGTTTTCACACGGTTTTTTACATTTACGCCCGTTTTTTTTACGTTTTCGTCCCTTTTTTTACGTTTACACCCGTTTTTTAACGGTTTCACACCGTTTTTTTTTTTACGTTTTCTTCGTTTTTTTATGTTTACGCCTGTTTTTTTACGTTTTCACCCGGTTTTTTTTTACATTTTCTTCCGTTTTTTTACGTTTTCGCCCATTTGTTTACGTTTTCGTCCGTTTTTTTACGTTTACGCCCATTTTTTTACGTTTTCTTCCATTTTTTTTAAGTTTCCGTCCGTTTTTTTATGTTTACGCCCGTTTTTAACGTTTTCACCTGGTTTTTTACGTTTTCGCCATTTTTTTACGTTTTTGTCCTTTTTTTACGTTTACGCCCGTTTTTTAACGGTTTCACAGAGTTTTTTTTTTACGTTTTCTTCGTTTTTTATGTTTACGCCTGTTTTTTTACGTTTTCACCATTTTTTTTACATTTTCTTCCGTTTTTTAACGTTTTCGCCCAATTTTTACGTTTTATTCCGTTTTTTTATGTTTTCGTTCATTTTTTTACGTTTACGCCCGTTTTTTAACGTTTTCACCCAGTTTTTACGTTTTCTTCCATCTTTTAACCGTTTCGTCCGGTTTTTACGTTTACGCCCGTTTTTTAACGTTTTCACCCGGTTTTTACGTTTTCTTCTATCTTTTAACCGTTTCGTCCGTTTTTTTACGTTTACGCCCGTTTTTTAACGTTTTCACCCGGTTTTTATGTTTTCTTCCATCTTTTAACAGTTTTGTCCTTTTTTTTATGTTTACGCCCGTTTTTTAACGTTTTCACCCGGTTTTTTACTTTTTCTCCCGATTTTTACGTTTTCTTCCGGTTTTTACGTTTTTTCATTTTCATCTGTTTTCGTTTTCTTCCGGTTTTTACGTAAAAAACCGGGTGAAACCGTTAAAAAATGAGCATAAACGTAAAAAACGGACGAAAACATAAAAAAAACGAAAGAAAACGTAAAACCGGGCGAAAACGTAAAATACGGACGTAAACGTAAAAAAACAGACAAAAACTTAAAAAAACGGGCGTAAACGTAAATAAACAGATGAAAACGTAAAAAAGGCTGCGAAAACATAAAAAAAACCTGGTGAAAACGTTAAAAAACGGGCGTAAACATAAAAAAACGGACGAAAACTTAAAAAAAATGGAAGAAAACGTTAAAAAAATGGGCGTAAACGTAAAAAAAAAGGACGAAAACGTAAAAAAATGGGCGAAAACGTAAAAAACGGAAGAAAATGTAAAAAAACCGGGTGAAAACATAAAAAAAACATGCGTAAAAAGAAAATGCGTAAACATAAAAAAAAGAAGAAAACGTAAAAAACCGGGTGAAACCGTAAAAAAACGGGTGTAAACGTAAAAAAAACGGACGAAAACGTAAAAAAACGGGCGTAAACGTAAAAAACCAGGTGAAAACGTTATAAAACGGGCGTAAACGTAAAAAAAACGGACGAAAACGTAAAAAAATGAAAGAAAACGTAGAAAAACAGATGTAAACGTAAAAAACGGACTAAAACATAAAAAATGGGCGAAACCGTAAAAAAATGGGCGAAAATGTAAAAAACGGAAGAAACGTAAAAAACCGGGCGTAAACGTAAAAAAAACGCACGAAAACGAAAAAAACGGAAGAAAACGTGTAAAATGGGACAAAAACGTAAGAAAACGGATGAAAACGTGTAAAATCGTAAGAAAACGGAATTTTAAGTTATTTACTAACGACCGTTAGTGTAAAGGACTAACGATGCGACATTTTTTACATACAATGACAAAAAATGTCAAGTTCTGTGTTACAATGGTAAAAAAAAATAGTTGGCAACATACAATGGTAAAAAGTGTCAAGTTCAATGTATTTTTTTATTATTTTCCCAAAAAAGAGTGGTAAGTGTGATGTAAAAAATATATATACATATATAAACCCTAGATCGTGTTTATGGAAACCAAAATTTTTTCTGAAAAAACCAAAATTCGTTTCATTAAAACTGAAATATGGACCTTGTAAACACAAAATCATCATTTGTTAATCAAACTTCATAAAGTTATTATATACCCAAAATCATTTTTTGTGAACCCAAAATGAGTGAAAATGAAAGTTAAAATTTGTCAAAAAAATGTTAGAAACGATTGATGACATAATGAACAATAAAACTTTATGGATGAAAACTAGAAAGAAGGTAGAGGAACTTGGGAATGGTAGGGAAAGAATATAACACAGACACAATGAATAACCACAAAATTGGAAAAAGACATGGTAAGTTTGTCCAGTATCAAACTTTATATGTGGGTGTCCCCACTGTGTTTAGAATTCATCGTTCATATGGTGTATTTGTAAACCAACCATTAACGAGATTTTAATATCAAATCCCATCTTTTACTTATGAACCAAACACACTACATAGTATTTCAATATCAAAGCCACAAAAAACCATCCAAATACAATGAACCAAACAGCCCCTAAGTATGTTAAATAAGAGTTTAGAAACAAGTCGTTTTAATTTATGTAACAAACCTTGTGCCTTAGTCATGTTTTGTAGTTTTAAAAGGGGCGTTTGGTACAACCCCGAAAATATGCTTCCGCTCTTATTGAAAGTTTGTAAAACTGCATATTTGTTTAGTTATGTATTTGTATTAGTTTTGTAAAGTTTCATGCCATAACGATAAGTGCAAGTATGTGTTTTGGAAGGAAACAAGTCAAAAATAAGTATTGTTCAGGCTGAAGGGCTTTCAGCAGTTGCTATGGAATACAACCGTGCGGCTAAAAGGCTTCTGAGGCACTTAGCCGTGGCTGTGGTGCGGCTGAACATAGTTCAGATTTCGGTGAACTTTGAAAAATCATATCTTCTAAATCAAGTCTTTAGGAGTCGTACACCCATCTATTTGAAAGTCTTCAAGTCTACTTTAATTTAAAAATAGTTTCGGAGTATGAATCCTAGTAGAATTTTAAAAGTGTATTGAGAAGTAACAAAAGGTTACTTCGGGTCATGTTTTGTAAAAAAAAAAAAAAAAAAAAAAAAAAAAGTATGTGTTACGGGTGTTTCATTATCTACAGCTTGTATATGTATAAACCAAGATGTGTTTGTTTATACACATGAAAGAAACTACAGATAATGGTTCAATTGGCTTAGTTAAGTGGCAAAGAAAAAAGTCAACCGTATTTCAGCTTTGGAGATGGTTATTCGTATTATGTGGATCAAATCACATGCCTACACAAATGGTGTCTTCTCAACATTATATTATATAGAATCTCGAGTCTGAAGATTGTGCCAGGATAAAACAAATTCTTTTATGCCCCATTCGTGTTAGGGTGTTATTGATTCTATGATCCAAATAGCTTCTTGGATCAATAATAGGTCTTCTAAGGTGTTTCTTAGTTGGATTGATCATATAAAGAATCCATCTTCAGATTTTGTTCCTAGTTTTTCCCTGTTTTGTTGTGCTGGCATAATAAAATAACAAAATACTATTTGTCGCAGAAGTGATAGAACAGGACATTGAAATTGTTTACGTCTGGACGGACCTTAGTGAAGACAGGGGAGGGCACGGCCCTCCCAAAACTTTGAGGTTTTACTTATATTTGCTTAAAGGAAATACAAACGTTGACCCTCCCAAATTAACTGATGTAGCACTTGGCCCTCCCAATAAATCTACCGAAGTTCCGTCTAACATGGGTCTAAACTCAATGCCTTGGATAGCAACGTCAACAAAAATGGTGTTTCTAAATTTTTCTTCCTCTATAGATAATGTAAAAACCTCCTTGGTAGCTCCAGTAGTACATATTACAACTTCTGCAAATTGAACTTCCATCCAACCATCTTTCCTTAGCTTGGGATGGCCTTTCATTTTGCAGGTATTCAATGACATAGAAGATTTTGTGTCATCCTTGACTCCAATAATCGGGGTGCGGCAATTAGTGTTTAAGCAGATTGACAACGGTATCACATGACTTCTAGTGCCATCAATAATTCCTATTACCATTGGCCCCTCAAATGAAGAGTACTTATCATTGTCAGATAGTTTGTATATGAGGTGACATGAATAGGTTGATGGCGGTGACAATAGTTGCAAATCGGCTTTAATATCAATCGTAAATGAATAGCTGATTGGAGACTTGGTCACCACGTTGAATCTACAAAAGTTGATGGAAGATTAGGATGCGAAATTATAATGTGAAAATATACCATGACCAAATATGTGTTTTATATAATGTTCCACTTAGTTATTCATAACACATGATGATGTGAAAGTATCAGGGTACATACCATACAAATAACAATTAGACATGCAACTATGCAAGCAACCTTATCGATAGGAGAGGAGATAACCTACCTTGAATCTGAGCATGGTATGGAATTTCTAGTCCATTCTTCGTCTTTTAAAAATGTACTAGCAGGTAGTATAAGGCGTTTTTTCATATATTTGCTGATAGATAACCACTGTTCATTGATAAACATGAATGCTGTTAGAATAACTAAATTGCTATAACTCTGAAAACTGAAAGAGGTAAATATCCAAAGTGGCACATTATGGCAACAAAAGTATGGTACATGGGAGAAGATGTAGGAATACCTTTTCCTTATCGATGAGGAACCCTTTGCGAAGAAGAAAGTAAAGCTCCTCTTTGGTTGTCCATTCTATAACATCTTTTGACAACTTGATTAACTCTGTAAAATCAGTTGCTTCCAGATCCAAATTGCCAACAACCTTAAGTTTCTCCTCTTGTTTTTTACAGGACTCCTGTAATATAAATGTTACCATTATTAGATCTCGTTGATTCTTAGCATCAACAAAAAATTATCTTTTAACAAAATGAATGCCTTAAAATGGAGGAATTATCTTTGACTAAAAAGTTAAATGTTCACGTTGTCCTCATGTTTATAAAGAAAACATGTAATATGTCATAAACCATGTATACAAAGGAGAAATTTTATTTTAACTTACATACTCCAAAGGCTGAAATTCAATGCCTTCAAAACCAAACTCGTCCTCAAAGGAAATGTTGTCTCTTGGCATGAACTCAATAGTAAAATTTTCTTGACCCTTGTAGCTAGTGAACTGATATAGCTTAGTCATCGACCATCCGTTCTGTTTAACGTATGCAATGCATGATGTAGAATAACGTGTCTCCTCTTCCAATTTGTATTCGAATGGTATGTAACATGGACATTCACACTGGACGGAATGGTTGAAGACAATGTAAATAGTGTATGTGACATGTGGTGACAAAAATTGAGTGTTCACCTCCACTCTGAAACGATTACTATACACTTTCCACAAGTAATTTGGAAATTTGCACCTATAGATCAGAATCACATATATTTAAACTATTGCAAGCTAAATGGTACGTAAGCTAGAAAGAGAAGTATACATCTTTTGAAAGAACTAATCTAAATATATTTCATATCAGACAACACTTAATTAGAAGCACTCAGATAAATCTTTTGAAAGAAGCTAAAATGTTATACTATAGCATATACAAACCTTGCAAATCCTCCTCTCTTTTCTTTCATAGTAACAAGGTTGTCTCCAAAGAAGCATTTTGTTGCTGATACTACTTTGGTAACTTCTCCGTTCATATTTATTGATATCCACTGCCACCAAACATAGTCAATGCGTAAATGACATTTTTGGTTCATTTAGTCTTAAAGAAATTATAGATCTGGTTACTTAATATCATTTGCTGCCGAGATGAAAAAGGTTTTTTTTTTTTTTTTTTTTTTTTTTTTTTTTTTTTTTTTTTAACACATAAATCGCAAATAATTATACCAACGGACTTAGGCCTAGGGGCCTGGGACCCTTCCCGGTCCTCATTTAGCTCCGCCTATGCATGCTACACGTCTACACATCTGCTCTGTTACAAATTATGCATAAATAAACAACTCTTTACCGTATCGCCATCATCAACAAAGAGACCTTTCAAGAGAAGCAAGAGAATTTGACTTGGGGCTCCGTAAGAGATAGGAGGTGCCGCAAGGTCCGCAATCCTCTTCAAATCTTCAATATCCACTTTTTTCCCCAGGTTTTCAAGAACCTCCTGTACAAAGTATATTATGTGTCAATTAATATTCCGTCCTAACCCGCATTGGAAAATCTCAATAAAAAAGAAAAATACTTGTTGTTTGAGTGCAAACTCAAGTTCTTTCACAATCTCAGCCATCATTGGTCGCTCTTCACGATCTTTATTCACACATCGAAAAGCAATGGCTGAAAACGAATTGTAAGAACCTATATCCATTTGTTCTTTTAGACCAAGAAGTAGAATGTCATCTAAGCTCTTTTCAACATAGCATTTTCTCCACTTAGGCACTAATATTTCACTTAACTTACCATTACGATACTCAAAGCATAATCTCCCACACAATATCTCAAACAACACCACTCCAAAAGAGTACACATCAGACTCTTTTGTCAAGAAACCCAACTCCCAATACAATGGATCACAATATCCAGGCGTACCAACAACATTAGAGAAAACATATGTTTGAGGTTGGTTAGCAGGGCCAAATTTAGACAGACCAAAATCAGAAACTTTAGCTGTCCAGTTTTCATCTAGAAGGATGTTTGCGCTTTTGATGTCACGATGTATAATTCTCTGATGTGTCTCAGTAGGTTGGTGTAAATAGTTTAGCCCGCGTGCAGCACCAACACATATCTTTAACCGTTGGATCCATGTAAGACTAGTATCACCTAAATAACGATCAAGGCTTCCACGAGAAGCATACTCGTACACAAGGATCATCTCATCACCCTCGATACAAAAATGCATTAGAGATATCAAATTCTCATGTTTGTATTGTGTAAGCATCATGATCTCCTTCCAAAACTCGATGTTTCCTTGCCCGTATCTGCGATCTAATTGTTTAAAAGCGACTGTGATCATTTGTCCCTCTGGGAGAGATAGAACTCCTTTGTACACACGTCCGAAACCACCACCCCCGATCACGTTCGCGCGATCAAAGTTGTTGGTGGCCGACACGATATCTTTCATTGGAATTTTAAGGTGATCGAATTCTTTCATGAAAGACATTATATCAAGAAACGAACAAAATAGAAAGAAGGAAAGATTTGTTAGTGAGTAGCTTCCGCTCTGTTATTAAGATTAAATTACAAGAGAAAGGAAAGAATCTTAAAAATATGTGTATCTAAGATTTATTTTTATTTATTTTTTTATTATTTTTATTATTATTATTATTATTTTATTTTTTTGTTTGAAAAGAAAAGAAAAGAATTAAAAGAAAGATATGAGGTATTTTTACTCTAAAATCTTCCACTCACTTTTTATGTGATTAGGAAAAAAAAGAACTCAATAACACACATATAGATTCTTCAATTTTTTTATTTTATTTTATTTTTTTTTTCATACTATTTCCTTTTTTTTCCCCTATTTCTTCTCTTCTATCCCCTCTAAAAATAACGAGAACATAGTGGAAAAGAGCTAGTATAATTAAAGTCGTTTTTTACTCTTTTATCTAGCTTTTGTCAACTTTTAGCTAGACAGTGGATAGTGGATCGTATAAAATGTGTGGCACACAATATTTCTCGAAATTCACTAAACAGTGTATATCACATTAATATGGTTGTTGGACGAGCCCTTTCAAACTTGAATTTTGTAAGTCTGTACCTACCACTCAATTTTGCAGTACTTTATGGTTTGTAAAAATTTTTCTTTTTCTATAAAAGGCAATAAATTACAATGTTTTTGTAGTACAATTAATATTTAGGGTAAAATGCAAAAATAGTCATTAAACTATCACGAAATCGTAAAAATAAGACCGAGACAAAAAGTGACGCAAAAAAGATACTAACGTTACGTAAATTTGCAAAAAAAAACACCGAAAGCCATTTTCAGTTAGTTTCCTCGTTAAGTGCCTAGTTATCAAGGGTAGTTTCGTCTTTTTATCCCCTTCACGCCAATAACTTCAATTGCCAGTGTTTTGTTTTATAAATTTAGTCCTTTAGAACAATAGTTTATATATGTGGCTCAATTTCTTTCAAGGAGAACATTAATTTCACAAGTAAAGATCTTGAGAATGATTAAGCTTTGGCAAAATCGTGCACGCAGTATCCCGATACCTGATTTAGGAGTCCTTTATAGTAAGAATACTCTGTTCCATTTTAATGTTTTCCATTTAAACTTGTTATTGTTGCCGGAAGTAATTGATGTTTTATGTGTTCCACAGATTTGAATGAAAAGGTGTTTTCTTCGCAAATCCATCACAATGGTGAATTTACCTCAAAACCAGAAAGAAGGTATCTCTTTGGAGATACAGATTGGTTTGACGGAATTAACTCTGACGTTTTCTCCATGGAATTATTAGGCGAAATGTTAGAGGATTTAGGTTACTCGGATAGTATGTTTACTCACTTTAGGATACCTGGGGAGTCACTGGATGATGGTTTGCTACCACCAAAGTCTGACGAAGATGTGAAGATACTTGCGGAGTATGTTCCTATATTTACAAAATTGGAGTTGTATATTGAAACCGGTGTTTCAATTGTTGAGTGTGAGATGATGGATCGAATGACGACTAAGGGCAAGGGTGTGGTGATAGAAGAAATAGTGGATGATGATATGAATGAGGCTGCTGGAAAGGGTGTTGATGGTGAGACTGGAAACAGTGGGAAATTACTATTGTTATAGTGACATAAAGGGTGGCATAAGACAAGACAACCTGAGAAGGCTGGACCTGTTTTTGATATTAATTCTGACAGTGACTTCCCACCAACATTTTGTGCCAAAAAAATGATTGCAGATCATACAAAAAGGATGAGTGATGAGTTTCAATTCAGAAGGTTATTGGAAGAGATTGACCAAGACTTTACTGTGGAGGATTCAAGTGAGGAGTCTACAGGTTTGCTCGATTTGTATGATCTCGATTTTGATGATGCGTATTATGATGACACAAGTGATGAAGAGGTTGCTCAAGGAACTAATGCTGAATGGTATGATGAAGAGGTGGATCAAGGAACTAATGTTGAATGACATGATGATTCATACCATTTAGTTGATGTACCTAAACCTGAAGAGATGCATGCGATTGAAGAGCCTCAAGAGCCTTGTTAGCCTCACTTTTTTATAAAGATAACGTCACACAAGTGAATTTGACTAGATTAGAAACTACAAGGACTACTATTGTCAAAAAGGCAAACATGTAGTGTTAGAAGCCTATCATGACTCTCCATGAGGGGTGTGGGAAAGTGTGTGTGTAAACTTCATATTGTCATTTTAATATAAACTCTTTTCTCCACCTTTCTCTCTATACTTTCTCTCTCTAGAACCATGATATATTTCGATCAACCTCGACCTCCGAAAGGTGTTTCTAGGTCATAACAAGCCTGAAGAGCTTCAAGAGATTAGTGGCATGTTTGTTGTAATAGATCAAGCATTGGATGAACTTGATGATGTAATTGCAGCTGGAGAAGGAACAGAGGTGTATGCTCTTTATGTTGAACCAATTAGTTTCAGTTTGCTTCCACTTGTAGATGTTGATGGTAATGATGGTTAACAAAGAGTTCGTGATAAGGATGTGATTCTAGATGAGCAGTGTGCTGAAGTAGTTGGAGATGGTGAACAAAGAGTTTGTGACGTGGCTGTGATACCAGATGATCAGTGTGCTGTAGTAGTTGGAAATGAGGGATGTATAGCAGTCGTTGAACGAGATGTGATTAAGGAAAAAGTGGTTGCTAAACAAGGAGATGAGCCACTTCAAGTGCTTGAAAAAAAATGGAGTTGGGCAAGATGGAGTGCTTGCAGAGGACGAGTTTGAAGACCAAGGAAGATCAATCAAGAGGCGAAGACTGATGGCTGACAAGAAACCCAAGGATGATGCTGACAAGGAACCCAAGGATGATGCTAAATAATGGTTATGCTTTTATGTTTAGGTCAATAATTTGTGGAAGATTATAACAATATTTACTTTCTTAAAGTTTATCTATCGGTTATGTAATCTTAACTAGGGTCAATTGTTGCATAACATTTTATCGAATCTTATGGAAGCCAAAAAACTAAGCAATTTTGGGATGTGTATGTTGGTAACCCAAACATTTAGCATTTATTACCCAAACACGCCTAAAATAGATTTTCACATGTAATTACCACACCTATTTATATGCTATAATCTAAGTAACTTCCTCATTCATCCAGTAAACAAACACAGTAAAACATAAACAAAGGAACAAAAGAATGTCTTAATTTGTGCTTCTTCAGGAACTTGCAGTGGCTGCTAACTCAACTGAGTTACCATACCAGGTGACAGTGTATTTTGATAGAGAGACATAGCGTGATGTCAAGTATGCTAAAGATCTTTTTAAGGCATATCAAGAGTTGCTTGATATTGTTATTTAAAGGAACAAGTACATGGCTGAAATGAAACTTGTGCGTCCTTCGGTGCAGATGTTCAAGTGCTTAGAGTACTTTAAGAAGCTTCAAAAGTCCGACGTTATCGAGCTTTTGGAATTGAAGAAGAAGATTGCCGAAGCGAAGCTCAAGCTTTTCAACGAGCACGCATTTGTCAAGGGACTTTAGAGTTTCTTTCAATGTTTTTTTATCAACCATGTTATGTTCCTCTGAATTTTAATGTTACCAGTTATTTTTTTTATCAATTTTAATGTTATATTATCAATTGTGTTATCTGTTTGTTGATTTATTATGTTATTTTGCTTTGTTACTTATGTTATGATGCTATGTTACAAGTCAAAACAAAGATTGTCAACGTTGATTGTCATTTACAAAAGTCAAACTTGATTTTCAATTTGGGTATTTTTGTGCCTGCACATTCATTTGAATAAGGTTACACGGATAGTCAATGGTTACACGGATTTGTAATGAGGATGCTACTCAACATGGGTCAAAACAGTCAAGTCAAACTAATAACTGCAGAAACAAACACTCCTTTGTACAGAGCTTCCAAACTGGTTTAAGCATATAGAAATTGATTGCCACTTTGTGAGAGACAACATTAGAGTTGGTCAAATTCTACCCACTTTCATACCAACCAAGTCACAATTGGCTGATATTCTCAGAAAGGGCCTAAGCAAACACAATTGTTTATCCAAATTGGCTCTGCGTAACCCTTACACACTGCCAATTTTCGAGGGGGATAATGAGGATGCTACTGAACATGGGTCAAAACAGTCAAGTCAAGCTAAAAACTGCAGATTCAAACATTCCATTATTGCTAAGTAGTTCTAGAAGGCTCAGTTAGTTATTAGCTAGTTAGTTTTAGTTTCCCGCCAATATTGTACAAACCATAGAGTTTACCATTCACCAAAAGATCGGTTACATCAAAAACTACCAACAAAACACAAACATTAAACAAAGAAACTAGCTTAAGTGCCACAAAATGGCCAGACACCATCCTAAAACCCAGTACCCTCAAACAGCGATGGCACAAACACATTGGGTTCAAAAGGAACCATCACATTTCTGGCATCATCCACAGCTGGAGGCGTCAGATGGCACTGGTACTCCTGGTTCTCCGGCGGAGCAAAAGCGGTATCACAATAACCCGAAGTGGTGGTGGGGTTCATGGGTTTTTTCCCTTTGTTGTTTTTTCGAGTACCACCTCCAACGGGGATGTCCCGGAGAACGCCACCATGAGTCCAGTGTCTGCGGTAGATACGGCAAAAGTGACGAGGCTGTGAAATGTTGTAGTTGTTGTAGTAACAGAATTTTGTGTCTTCTGAATGACAACGTGGACATGGAAGTTGTTGTGGGTTTGATTAACAGTCGTTGTTGTTATCAACGTTGATTTTTCTTGGTGCGTGTTGGTGGTGGTGGTTGTGGTTATGGTGGTGGTGATTATTTCGGTGTTTGGTGATGATTCCATTTTTGAAACCGTGTTTTTTTTTACTGTTACCTCGAGCCGTGATTTGCAAGTGTGGGTTGTGGGGGGTTTATGAGGTTAAAACTTTTTAGTTACTTTGCAAATTTAGCCATTGAAGTCATGTCAAATCGATGCCCGGGCATATAGCTGATTATGGCGGCAAATTTAATAAGTATGAACAGTAAAAAGACGAAACTACCCTTGATAACTAGGCACTTAATGGGAAAACTAACGGAAAATGGCTCTCGGTGGCTTTTGTGCAAATTTACGTAACATTAGTGGCTTTTTTGCGTCACTTTTTGTCTCAGTCCCATTATTGCGATTTCGTGATAGTTTAGGGACTATTTTTGCATTTTACCCTAAAATTTATATGAGAAGAAATCATTTACATATTAAGAAAAAAATTGCATCTCAAGAGACAAATCTCAATCACGGGCACTTTCATATAATTTCGAAAAATTTATTTTTTCTGTTTTTTAATTTTTTTTTCTACAATTTTAAAATTCACATGAAATATCACATATGATTTTACACTAATTTGTACGTTCAAACACTACATAACTGTAATAAAATAAACATATATATTTGTAGCTGTAATAAAAAGCTTTCTTGCTTTTTGTAATGAGAAACACACAATAATGATTTTCCAACCAGTATATAACAAATGGTATTTGAACTTCTAAATTATAGCAATTTATTTATAAAACTTAAAATAAAATTAAATAAAATAAAAATTGGTACTAAAACTTATTTCATATATGAGATGTGATTTAGCACTAACTAGTGGGGGCACCCGCGCGTTGCTGCGAGAATGTTGTGTCTAATCTAAAATCGAAATAAAATGACCCCGGGAAAAAAAATTATTAAGGACTAAATTTGCAAAATATCGCTAACGGGAGACTAACGATGCTATTTACAGCTAACCTGAGGGTCTATTTTTGTAAATTCGTTAGGTACAAAATAATTCTGGAAATAATATGTTTTTTTACATAAAAAGTCCCTAAAATTCTCGACGTGTTGCATCGTTAGTCCCGAGTGTGTT
Organism: Artemisia argyi; assembly: GCA_030686995.1. NCBI lineage: Eukaryota > Viridiplantae > Streptophyta > Magnoliopsida > Asterales > Asteraceae > Artemisia > Artemisia argyi. The sequence continues at coordinate 519 of JARVZY010010552.1, read as the reverse complement.
GCTTCATTAGTCCTCAAAAGACCTATCATGCAACGACAGTTTCTCTTCAGAGACTAAAATGCATATGAGCACTATTTCGTCCACTGTAGCTACAGTGATTTGCTACAGTGGAAGTTCCCCTTTTAGTATATATAATAATATGTCAATCACAAACCTTTTGCAACGTATCATGAAAGTTAACATAACACTTTGTTTCAAACTTCAAAGTTTACCATTTCATGCATTGAAAACTAAACACTCATAGTTTTCCGCTATATACAAATAAAATGTTTTAGCTTTTAACATATGGTCACATATGATTTTTGAATAATATGCTTCGAATCATATGTGATAATTGCTAAAAATTACATGTAATTTTAAGCGAGAAGTTATAATTATGTGTGAATAAACACAAATAAATGAACATTTTGAATAAGAAAATTTTAATCACACAATTCGTAAACACATATATTCAATTAGATATCAGCTAACACGAATAAATAATCATATGATTATTTTTTATACTCACACTATAAATCC
>JARVZY010010551.1:0-24653 GCA_030686995.1 Artemisia argyi | reverse complement strand
GCTCATTTCTAGGCTCGAGCTCGGGGCAATAAAGCTCAGCTCAAACGAGCTCGTGTTACTCGACAAAAGCTAGACTCGTTTACACCCCTGCATATGTTTTTATACATTTTTATTTCCTTGGATGAAATCTAAATAAGTTTGACCAAACTGAAGTCAAATTTGACTCTTTTTTTTATCAATAGTAATGCTCAGTTTTGTCACGTAAATAGAATGGCGCACTCCTATTTGTTCAATTGAGTTTTTCGATTTTTTTTTTCGCTTTTTGAAAATCTCTTATTGTATAAAAGATTTTAAGAATTTTCTAAAAACACAAGCTTTCTATTCAAAAATAAAATCAAGAACTTAACATTTTTATTTTTATGTACTCTGAGCATTTATTATCAAATCTTTTCTTGTTCGGTGAATCAACGACATAAAAAGTTTCAGAATATACGTACAAAAGAACAATACATTGTTGTTAGAGCTGGCAAGCTTGTGATCTTTATTCGAGCCCCACGTGTGCCACATCATCAAACACCTCTTCACAACTAACCCCCTATTAAACAATTAACTTCAACCTCTTCATTTGGGCCTAACACTTACACCTTTATTTTTTATTCATTTTATTAAATAAATTAAATTTATTTCACTAATTATAAAAAATAATACAACATACTAATTTTATTTCATTAAAAATAAAAAGTTACAATACAAAAAAAAAAAAAAAAAAAAAAAAAAAAAAAAAAAAAACGATACGAAAAAAAAATACAACACATACTAATATGAAAAATAAACATTTTATTCGTTGTCTTCACCAGGGGAGGGTTAAGTTGTTGGTATTTCTCGGTTATCAATGCTTGTCTTTGGCGAATAATATCGGCTCTTACCGGGTCAGTAACCAAGTCGGGATCTAACATGAGCATCTGCATTTCCTGCATCTCCAACAACTTCTTTTGTGCCTCCAACGCCTTTTGTTCCCTCGCCTTCTTCACCTCATACATAGACATCTGAACGTCTTTCGCTTGCAAATACTTTTCGGATAAATGTCCCGAAAAAGTACTCGTTTGACTCCCACTCGAGCTCGCCGCACTGGACATTTCAGTCGACTTTTGCTTCTTTCCAGCTCGTTTAGTGGTTCTTTCGAGACAAGGTCGTTTGTCTGGCCTGAATATATCCTCAAGACATGTAATGTCTAGAGGTTCTTCAGCATCCCATTTCGGGTAGCGTTTCAGGATCTCCCAAACGTGAACCAAAGTGAAACCCCTCGTACCAAAGCGTTCTTCGAAGTTCGCCGCCGCATTCTTGATTTGATCATGCTCATTTTCACCACTGCGACGGCCAATATGCTTATAAATAGCGTGGAATTTTTGACAGTCGCTATTAAGCCTCGTCCATTTACCGGTTAGCATATTTTTGGTGCGAGGGTCACCGGTAGTCCTCTCGTTGAACGATTCATAAATTTCGTTCCAAAAGTAGTCGGTACCTTTGTCATTTCCCATATCTTGGTTTTGGGAAATTTCTATCCACGTTTTCGCAAGAAGCTTTTCTTCATCCTTGCTCCACATTTTCCTACTACGCATTTGACCCACGTCTTTCAACTCATCTTCATCGTCAGCGTCTAAATTTATGACTTTTTTTGCTCTTTGGGCTTTGGTTTTTTTCCCCTACCTTTGGCCGGTGATCGTGTCTTGGGTACTTTAAAAGCTTGTTGAGATGGTTGTCCTTCGATGGGTTGTGATGGAGGAGTAGGAAACGTGGATTGTTGATTCGGGTTATAAAATTGGGGACTCGGATTAAATTGGGATTGATTTGCAAATCCTTGTTGAAATGCGTATTATTGGTTATGGTAAATTTAATTCAGATTGAATGGTTGTGAACCGTATGGCGGTGAGCGGTTTGGATCTTGCAACGAGGGACTAGAAGAGTTTGATGCTCCCCCCTATGGACGTTGGTTTGACGTTAGGAGATTCGTGAAATAGCCTCCGTCGTTTGGGTGTTGAGACATTTTTGTGTTTATTAGGAGAAGAGATATAGAAGGTTTTATTTTAGGTTGAGATGTAGTGAGTAGAAGTAAAATTATGTTTAGTATTTATAGAGTTTTAGTATGTAGAAAAAGAGAAAGAAAAAAAAAGTCCTAACGTTAAAAAAAAATGGATAGAAAAATAGCCGATCCTCAAATTTCCCACCCAACGTTCCATTTTCATACCTTTTGTCAGATTATATTCTTGTTGTGGCCACGAGTAGAAGCTGGACGACGACCAACGGCGAGATACCTCTGGTATGGCGGCGAGCTCGGTGAGGCTGCCACCTAGGAAGGCGACTGATACGTGGGAATCGCACCAGGCTTTACCTCTCGAGGGATCTCGAGAAGCTTACAACCCCCACCAGGCAGTGTACCTAATCGTTGTAGTATAGTATAGTGACAAGCACCGGGGGGTTGATCGTTCAACTCAGGAATAGTGTCGCTAGGATTAGAAAGTCTCTTAAACTAAGTCTAGAGGTGAGGGATGATTCTTTTTGTATTTTTATGTTTTATAAAAGCAAGTAAAATCTCGGGTTTTGGAAGAGTGGGCGAAATTAGTTGCTAGCCAACTAACCCAATTTATCTAAAGATGCAATCAAAATAAAATAACAAAAATGAAATGAAACTAATTATACTATTGGTGTAAACAATGATGGGGAAAGTTGTGTTTACTTAGGTTTCATTACTCCCTAGATATCTTTATAGGTTGATAGCTTGTTACAATTGCATGGATGACGGGTCATATTCCTTAATACTAGTCGTAGGGCCGTGTACAATATTCCCTAACTCTATAGGTCTAACATGGGATCATTAGAATTCTCCTACGCATTAAATACAACCAAAAATCGTAGTACACCTCCGATCATGTTTTTTAAGACGTTCAAGCAAGTTACAATGGAAGTCTGCCAGTTTTCTTAAGCCTAACATCGAATACAATCATCCGTAACAACTATTAACAAACAATCAACCCATAATTAACATCTAGGTTTCACTACATCTAAGCAAACACAAAAGAAATATAGCCGAACATGTTAAATTGAAGACAAGCATAATATATATTCAAACAACACATAGACATATTGAATGAATTGAAAGAGTACTTATCTTAGAACATGAAAGTTTCAAAGGGTTGAAACCCTTGAAAAGGCTGTAAAAATTGGCCTAGGGTTTTTCCCTCAAAGTTGCACACTAATGAATGAAATTTGGAAAACTATATATAGATTTTACAGGGTGACGGCGTCAAGAAGGAATTTGTGACGCCGTCAACTCGCCGCCTATAATGAAATCGTATTGCCTAGATCCAATTGTGACGCCGTCATGTAGGAATTTCTTCTGGGCCGTCACTAACAAATGGACCATGACGGCGTAGGTGACGCCGTCATCTCCTATGCTTGAAAACACTCTGGACCGTCATGTGTATCTTCCACTTCCACCTCTTTTGTATCTCTTGACGTCGTCACTTGGAGACTTTTGACGCCGTCAGGTACTGTTCCCAGCAAGGAAAATTAAGACTTTGCCGTTTTCTTCACTTTTATGCTCCAAAAATGTCCAAAATGCTTCCTTTTCCAGATTTCTCTCCAAAAGTACCTAAAATGACAAAAGGAACGATTTAGGGCAATATTTGATCAAATAAATTAAAATTCGGGTTTAAATGACCCCTTAAAAGTGGTTCACTTTTCGCCTCATCAAATACACTTACACTTGAGATTTGCTTGTCCTCAAGCAATTGCGCTTTTATTCTAATCAAAATACAAGTTAGGGTCATTTAACACTAATATAAAAGTAATTACAACAAATAATCGTTTCACTAAAGACCAAAGACAAGCACAGAGGTCATACACTAGCACCTCACAAATAGTGTTTAGATACTCTATTCTCTCGGGTGTAATAAAGTATATATCACAATATGGAAATGAAAAACATCTCTCATTACCTGTCATAGCAAAATAGATTACCATAGGCTTGGGAATGGATAAAACCTCCACCACTTGGCGTAAGAACCTATGATAAACTATCAAAGAGGTCTTTTAAAGGGTTATAACGTTAGGTGTAGGGATATGGAATACACGGTTTTGTTTGATAAAGGCACTATTTACTGGTGGCGAGTTAATCATCTTGGTTAATTACATGTATAATATGGCGTTGCTAAGCCAAGACTAAACTCGACTTAAGCTAATAAATCAAAAATAACAAAAACATAAAACAGACATAAAATGAAACGGGATGGTAGTCCGTATGTTTTTTCTCTCTTCTTTTACTATTTTTTTTCTTTTTCTTAATTTTTTCATTTTTTTTTTCATACAATCTTAACATACCATCCAAAATAATACATCATAGCGAATGAACATTCCCCTTACACTTGAATTTTTACATACTTTACAATAAACTAATCTAATGACTCGAATCAAGATAATCAAAACACTTGGAGTACTTTTAAGATTAACGCACATATGGGGGTAATATATAATGTTCTTCCCCATTACTCCATAACATAAGTACTTTACCCATGAGTCCCAATCGTCCCAAAACAATATGTACAAGATATGACTCGACTTAGCAACCATGTAATCAATTAGATAATTAACTAAGGGTTTAAACAAATAACAATAATGCACTAAAGATGAGTGCATACACGGAAGGCTAAGGCGATTTGGTTGTACATTTAAGTGGGTTGTAACAAATTCTTCCTTTAAGTAAGATGCTTAAAGTTAGAAACGAAAAGATAGGCTCGGAGGGGTGTACTAGGGGTTTCGTGTACTAAAAATGAGTACAACGCTAAGGTGTGGGAAAAATTAATTGACTTTACTAGCCAAGTAATATGACTTAAATGGTCAAGTAATTATGATACGGGTTTAACACAAGGGTGATCCTAATGCCTCTTATCATGTAGTAAATCCTACTACACGAATGTAGTCTCACTAGCGGTCTCGGGATGCATCACTAACGCAAGTTCTAGAATCTAAATGCTACCGGTACACTCATAAGCACTAATGATAAATGCTTTTCCTATCAAATCTAAAGGCGAACCTCATGTATTTGGGTGGAAAATTTTTCTGAATGGTACGGTTTTGTGCTAGTCATGCAACTCCTATCCATGAGACGCTTGCTAAGGCTAAAGTTTCACTCCTAAATGTTGTAAAAAATTTTAAATTTGGCGCTAAAATTACACTAATAAGTATTTGTCTTAGTTTTATTACACACCTACCATCAAACAAACAAACTCAAGTGCAATAGTATTCTATAAGGTATCATCATTTACCCTCCCCCTACACTTAGGATGAACATTGTCCCCAATGTTCAATTAAAGAATGTAAAAGTGAAATAGGTAAAAGAATGAAATCAAATACTCCTCTGATTCGTTCTGTGTGGATAGTGTGGTAACAAGGTTAGATCTTCCTCCAAGAAAATGAACAATCAAAGCTTCCCTTCCAGAATATAAATCATCTTCTTGTCATACATAACCTGTTAAACCTGAGAAAACAAACAAGGCAACGTCGCGTAAAATCAGCGGCAATCTATATATACTAACAAGTCCTAGAAAACAATGTAAGATATAATGCTTGTGGAATGAATGTTTGCAGATTTCTTGGAGTTTATAAAACTAAAGAATTAACAAAAACTTTAAGACTCCGTTAGAAAAACAAAACTAGCAAAATTTCCAGAAATTTACACATGACGTCATCAGGAGTTAACTCCTGACGCCGTTAGAAGTGACCTGCAGAAATCTTTACGTTAAGTTTCCGGAAAATTTCTGAAAAAACTTATGTCCTACTTCCTGGAAAATCTTGCAAAACATCATTATGACTCGATACAAGCATTTGACTCTAACAAATACTAATACACATGTCAATTTAATATTGTGGAGAATCATGATCAATTTCGTTCTTAGAAACATATTTGGGGTTTCCCCTTACACTTAGTTTTGCAAAATACCTTTGTATGAAGTTAAGATGAAGTTAAACAACAAAATAAAGCATTTTCACAATTTTAGTTTTGAAACATGATCTATCAACAATAAAAATAAAGCATGCACACGGAAGCAAATAACAATCAAACAAATAAAAATCACACAAAACATGAGTTGCCTCCCAAGAAGCGCTTTTCTTTATTTACGAGTCTTGTAGCTAGACTCAAGGTCGTGGGTTATTACGTGACCTCATCATTGGTCTCATTCTCTAGGTCATCTCCAATCTCGGGATCGCTTTCATAGTGTCGGTATTTTGGGTCTTCAAACTCAAAGACATCTTCCCAATACTTAGATCCAAGTTTACTAACATCCTTAAAGAATCCACATGATAGATCAGAAGTGTTTTTACATCCTCTCCGAACATCTTCATCACATAAGACAAGTTGAGAACCTAGCTTATCAAGCCCGTCACAATCAATTCCTTTGAGGTCTTTCCTCTTGTGTGGCGTTTGGTATGACACCCTCCTAATTCCATCAGTGAAGGTCATGATTCCGTTCCGGTCGTCAACCATTAAGTTAGTGATTTCACAAAAGGGCGCTCCGAAAACAACTTGCGACAACCTCAGGTCGACATAGTCCTCAATGTTGTCCACGATCGTAAAGTCCATTGTGAATGCCATATTTCCTATGAATACCTGGATTTCATGATCTCTACCAACAACATTTTCTCCTTTATAAATCATTCCCCATCTGCAAATATTGTTATAATGGAACAGGGACATAAAATTCTTAGGTAGGAACATGTTAATGTAGACATTATCGAAATACTTGTGACCAATCATACAAGGGATTTTGAGGTTATTCGGATCACGCCGCTTTATCCTCTCCGATCTCCCATCCTGTGATCCATATACATTCCCATCTAGTGACGGACGGTACTCATACACTTCCTCATTACCCTTCCGCAAAATCACCTTCCTGACGCCATTGGTGAATAATGCACTACCATCCTTCTCATCAAGGATCACTCCCGATTCATTGACAAATGGTTTCCCGAGGACGAGGTTGGTTAATGTCAGATTATTGATAGAGTCTATGTCATCGACCACAGTGAGATCAATGTTATAGACGAATCCTCCAATCATAACTAATAACTTTTTTACTATCCTGGCGTTATCGATTCTTTCACACGAGAAACGTTCAGGGAAGGCTTCGTTGTACAGGGATAGGGGGATTATGTTGATAGGGGGATTAGGATCTACGTGAGTATCGGTTTTGAGCTTCTTCCTAGTAGTGCAGGAAATATTAAAAACTTCAGAGTCGCTTCCCTTAATCCTATCACTACTCCCTTTAGTAATATCCATCAAATTTTCCTCGAGTTCCTCTATAATAGAGTCACTCAAAATTGTTGGATTCTTCGTGTGCCCTTTTGATTTCTCTTTTGCTTCATCCAATTCGCCTGACTCTTGTGTGACGGAGTCCTCGAATGAGTTGGCAAGGCTCTTGGCCAATTCGTGGTCTAACTCTGAGGTTTCATCCTTAACTTCATGACTCTTATTTCCAGTTGGTTGTTGGCTCTGGTCAGGTGTAGGAGCAGATATCGTGGTGATAGTATTCACAAAATGGATTTGTCCTAGGGGTTAACATGGTCCCTAACGTCCTTTACCTTTGGTGACAAATGTTTAAAGAGTTTACTAGGACTTTTTATTTTCACAAGAGAGGTTGGCTGATTCATGACGGTGACAGATTTGACTTCTTCAGCCTGAATCGGTTTACTAACAGCGTGCTCTTTAATAGCGGTTAGCAGATTACAAATCTTGTCATTCATATGGGCTTGCTGTTGTCTAAATCTGGTCTCGAGCGTGGAAAGCTGTAACTCTTGAGAGAGAATGAACTTTCGGAAAGCATCTTCATAGCTTTGCCTAGGAGTGCTCTGTGATGGAAAATGATCGAACCATTCGAGTGGAGGAGAATCATTGAAGGATACGCTACGAGTTTGGTATCCTCTGAAATTTGGTTTATCCTTCCATGCCTCATAGGCCTCGTCAAATTTTTGAGGGCCTCGATTAGTGTCAAGCTCTCTATCCTTTGTTTTATCAACGCGTGACGATGTGAATTCCTTAAAAGCATGTTTTGGAAGTTCCATGCACTTATGAGTTTCATGAGGGCCATTACATAATTTACACGAAGAAGTGATTTTGTTAACTTGGCTTAGGAGCTTCGTAAGATTTCATTAGAAACTTGACTTGGTCCTCAAGTTCCATGATCCTACGATCAGGAGTGCTAGAATTGTTCGAAGGCAAGGATATTTCCTTGACCATTTTGTTCAAATCACGGGGATCATTCCAACTTTCGTTGTCATAGAGAGCAAGATCTTTTATGAGTTCCCATGATTCTTCCGCACTTAGATCACGTAGCTTGCCACCGGCCGATTGGTCAATGGTTCGCCTTGTGGAGAGATCGATATGGTCATAGAAGATATGGACTTGGAGCCAAAGATCTATGCCATGATGAGGGACTTTTTGGAGTAAGTCCTTGAAACGAGTCCATGCTTCATATAGAGTTTCACCTTGACGTTGTTGGAACATCAAGATATCATTTCTAAGCTTGGTAGTTCTCCCCGGTAGGAAAAATTGAGCAAGGAAACGAGTGGTGAGATCATCCCATGAGGTGATGGATCCCGCGGGTAGACGTTCAAGCCATTGACTAGCTTGATCACGTAAAGAGAATTGGAATAGGCGTAATCGGGTAGTCTCTCTAGTTACAACATCAAGGTCTATAGAATCTATGATTTTAAGGAAATCCTTGAGATGTTGATTAGGATCTTCGGAACGAAGTCCATGGAATGCACATCCGCTTTGCACCAACCGGATGGAGTCGGATCACAAGGGGGACACATTGGCTCCTTGAGGGAGCTCAATAGTGTTTCGATAGCCTTGGTGGCTAGGACGGGAATACTCTCCTAAGGTTCGGGGCCTAAGAGGTTGGTTTGCTAGTGGTGGGTTTTGTGGGTGGTTTTGTTATGCTGGGTTAATGGGTTCAAAGATGTTACCACCTTCCATGATGTCGAATGGTAAAGGTTACGAACAAAGACACGAAGAAATAAGATAGACTAAAGAAAACCTAAAAAATAAAAATAAAATCTTACTAGAAAGGAATCTAGCAAGTAGACCTAATAAAAAGAAATCCTAACCTAGACAATAACTATTCCCCGGGCTGCGGCACAAAAAACTTGATACGTGGGAATCGCACCAGGCTTTACCTCTCGAGGGATCTCGAGAAGCTTACAACCCCCACCATGCAGTGTACCTGATCGTTGTAGTATGGTATAGTGACAAGTACCGGGGGATTGATCGTTCAACTCAGGAATAGTGTCGCTAGGATTAGAAAGCCTAAAAAGTAGGTCTAGAGGTGAGGGATGATTCTTTTTGTATTTTTATGTTTTATAAAAGCAAATAAAATCTCGGGTTTTTGGAAGAGTGGGCGGAATTAGTTGCTAGCCAACTAACCCAATTTACTACAAATGCAATCAAAATGAAATAACAGAAATGAAAATATATCTAATTACTAATGTGGTGTAAACAATGATGGGTAAAGTTGTGTTTACTTATGTTTCATTACTCCCTAGATATCTTTTACAGGTTGATAGTTTGTTACAAATGCATGGATGACGGGTCGTATTCCTTAATACTAGTCGTAGGGCCGTGTACAATATTCCCTAACTCTATAGGATCCTACTTCACTCCTATGTCGAACCGTTAGAAGCTCCTAACATGGGATCATTAGAATTCTCCTACGCATTAAATACACCAAAAAATCATAGTACACCTCTGATCATGTTTCTTAAGACGTTCAAGCATGTCACCAATGGAAGTCTGCTAGTGTTCTTAAGCCTAACATCGAATACAATCATTCGTAACATCTATAAACAAACAATCAACCCATAATTAACATCTAGGTTTCACTACATCTAAGCAAACACAAAAGAGATCTAGCCAAACATGTTAAATTGAAGACAAGTGTAAGATATATTCAAGCAACACATAGACATATTGATTGAACTGAAAGAGTACTTATCTCAAATTGACATGAAAAGTTCAAAGGGTTGAAACCCTTGAAAAAGCTGTAAAAATTCGGACCTAGGGTTTCTCCCTCAAAGTTGCACACTAATGAATGAGAATTGGAAAACTATATATAGATAATACAGGGTGACGGCGTCAAAAAGAAATTTGTGACACCGTCAACTCGCCGCCCATAATGAAATCGGATTGCCTAGATCCAGTTTTGACGCCGTCATGTGTAATTTGGTTCTGGGCCGTCACTAATATATGGACCATGACGGCCTTGGGTGACGCCGTCATGTCCTTAGTACAAAACTCTTCTGGACCGTCACGGACTTTATCCACTTCCACCTCTTGTATTACTCTTGACGCCGTCATTAAGAAACTTGTGACGCCGTCAGGTACTATTCCCTGCAAGGAAAATTAGGACTTTACCGTTTTCTTCACTTTTATGCTACAAAAACGTCCAAAATGCTTCCTTTTTCAAATTTCACTCCAAAAGTACCTAAAATGACAAAAGGAACGATTTAGGGCAATATTTGATCAAATAAATTCGAATCCGGGCTAAAATGACCCCCTAAAAACGGTTCATTTTTCGCCTCATCAATTTCATTCTCTACGTCATCTCCAATCTTAGTTTTGTATTTCGGACCTAGTTGCAAACATTCCTTGTAGAAACCAAGTATTCTATTCATGACATAATCTACTCCTCTATGTCTATCCTCATCATTCCTATAATAAACCGCTTGCTTGTGTTCCTTTTCTATGTTTGATAGAAGGTGGTATTGTTCAATCTTGTAGGGCATTTGGTAAGCAATCTCATCGTTCTCTTCCTTGAATCTAACTATCCCTAGGGTCGGGTCATAACTCATCTTAGAGGCCTCAACAAATGGTTTTCCAAACACTACTTGACTTAGGCAATCATCTATTACCGGACGAGTATCCTCTACTATCACAAAGTCGTTGACATAAGTGAAGTTTCCTACAAAGACATGCAATCCCTTCACTCTTCCTACAAAATTGCTCATCTTACTCGTGTTGGGCATCATCCTATAACCAAGTTGCTTCTTCATTGCCCAATTATAATAGGTCCTAGTCATGATGTTTATAGGAGACCTAGGATCGATATAAGCTTTCCATACATGCATATGCCCAATGTTGCATGGTATGTTGATGTTAGAGGGATCACCTACTTTAATAAGGGGTGAACCAAGGATATATGGTGTCTCGGGATCATCGAATAAATCCTTGTGGTATTCCCGTTCTTCTTTGGTGGGCAACTTATCAAAGTACTCTTCTACGTTTTCTACTTCCTCTAACGTTTCTTCCTTAGTATCCTCAACTTCCTTAATCACATCCCTAGTCTCGGTTTCTATTCCAACTTCATCCTTGTCACTTTCTTCTATATTCGTTTCTATTGGTTTAATGGTGACAACATTGACAAAGTAGACGTGTTTGGATGATGAGGGGTCCTTAATTTGGATTCCGCTATTAGTATCCTTAGTGTCCTTCCTAGGTGTAGTTAGCACTTAGTTGTTGAGGGCTTTCAACAAATTGTTAATCTTATTGGTCATCTCCGTTTGTTGTTGATTGAATTCGGTTTCGAACTTAGCTATGCGAGCTTCTTGAGATGCCATAAACTTGGACATCAATCCTTCAAGACTGTTGGTACTACCATAGTTATTGGAAGGATTGTTGTTGAAAGTACGGTTAGCGGGTGGACCATTTGGTTGGTAACGATTAGGTGGATTGGAAGAATTGTTTTGGGCCATGTTTTGGTTTTGTTTCCACCTAAGGTTCGGGTGATTTTTCAAAGAAGGGTTGTAGGAATCACCGTAAGGGTTTGGCTCGGGTTTAAAAGTGTACCACTTATCTCCCGCTTCGTCGGTACGCGAGGATGCGTAGTCCGCAAAAGCTTGTCCGAGTGTCATGGGGACCACTACATAATTCGTATGAAGAGGTGATTTTGTTCACTTGGCTTGAAGGCTTGGGAGCATCGTAAGATTTCATGAGAAACTTGACTTGGTCTTCAAGTTCCATGATCCTATGGTCGGGAGTGCTAGAATTGTTCGAAGGCAAAGAGATTGCCTTGACCGTTTTGTTCAAATCACGGGGATCATTCCAACTTTCGTTGTCATAAAGAGAAAGATCTTCTATGAGTTCCCATGATTCTTCCGCACTTAGATCACGTAGCTTGCCACCGGCCGATTGGTCAATGGTTTGCCTTGTGGAGAGATCGATATGGTCATAGAAGATTTGGACTTGGAGTCAAAGATCTATGCCATGATGAGGGACTTTTTGAAGTAAGTCCTTGAACGAGTCCATGCTTCGTATAGAGTTTCACCTTGACGTTGTTGGAACATCAAGATATCATTTCTAAGCTTGGTAGTTCTCCCCGGTGGGAAAAATTGAGAAAGGAAACGAGTGGTGAGATCATCCCATGAAGTGATGGATCCAGCGGGTAAACGTTCAAGCCATTTACTAGCTTGATCACGTAGAGAGAATTGAAATAGGCGTAATCGGGTCGACTATCTAGTCACAACATCAAGGTCTATAGAATCTACGATTTTAAGGAAATCCTTGAGATATTGGTTAGGATCTTCGGAACGAAGTCCATGGAATGCATATCCGCTTTGCACCAACCGGATGGTGTCGGATCGCAAGGGGGACACATTTGCTCCTTGAGTGAGCTCAATAGTGTTTTGATAGCCTTGGTGGCTAGGACAGGAATACTCTCCTAAGGTTCGGGGCCTAGGAGGTGGGTTTGGTAGTGGTGGGTTTTGTGGGTGGTTTTGTTGTAGTGGGTTGGTGGGTTCAAAGATGTTACCACCTTCCATGATGTCGGATGGTAAAGGTTACGAACAAAGACACAACGAATGAGATAGACTAAAGAAAACCTAGAAATAAAAATAAAATCTTACTAGAAAGGAATCTAGCAAGTAGACCTAATAAAAAGAAATCCTAACCTAGACAATAACTATTCCCCGGGTTGCGGCGCCAAAAACTTGATATGTGGGAATCGCACCAGGCTTTACCTCTCGAGGGATCTCGAGAAGCTTACAACCCCCACCAGGCAGTGTACCTGATCGTTGTAGTATAGTATAGTGACAAGTACCAGGGGATTGATCGTTCAACTCAGGAATAGTGTCGCTAGGATTAGAAAGTCTCTTAAACTAAGTCTAGAGGTGAGGGACATTCTTTATGTATTTTTATGTTTTATAAAAGCAAGTAAAATCTCGGGTTTTGGAAGAGTGGGTGGAATTAGTTGCTAGCCAACTAACCTAATTTATCTAAAGATGCAATCAAAATAAAATAACAAAAATGAAATGAAACTAATTATACTATTGGTGTAAACAATGATGGGGAAAGTTGTGTTTACTTAGGTTTCATTACTCCCTAGATATCTTTTACAGCTTGATAGCTTGTTACAATTGCATGGATGACGGGTCATATTCCTTAATACTAGTCGTAGGGTCGTGTACAATATTCCCTAACTCTATAGGATCCTACTTCACTTTTATGTCGAGCCGTTAGAAGCTCCTAACATGGGATCATTAGAATTCTCCTACGCATTAAATACATCCAAAAATCGTAGTACACCTCCGATCATGTTTCTTAAGACGTTCAAGCAAGTTACCAATGGAAGTCTGCCAGTTTTCTTCAGCCTAACATCGAATACAATCATCCGTAACTACTATAAACAAGCAATCAACCCATAATTAACATCTAGGTTTCACTACATCTAAGCAAACACAAAAGAAATCTAGCCGAGCATGTTAAATTGAAGACAAGCGTAAGATATATTCAAACAACACATAGACATATTGAATGAATTGAAAGAGTACTTATCTCAATTAGAACATGAAAGTTTCAAATGGTTGAAACCCTTGAAAAGGCTGTAAAAATTGGCCTAGGGTTTTTCCCTCAAAGTTGCACACTAATGAATGAAAATTGGAAAACTATATATAGATTTTATAGGGTGACGGCGTCAAGAAGGAATTTGTGACGCCGTCAACTCGCCGCCTATAATGAAATCGTATTGCCTAGATCTAATTGTGACGCCGTCATGTAGGAATTTCTTCTGGGCCGTCATTAACAAATGGACCATGACGGCGTAGGTGACGCCGTCATCTCCTATGCTTGAAAACACTCTGGACCGTCACGTGTATCTACCACTTCCACCTCTTTTGTAACTCTTGACGCCGTCACTTGGAGACTCTTGACGCCGTCAGGTACTGTTCCCAGCAAGAAAAATTAAGACTTTGCCGTTTTCTTCACTTTTATGTTCCAAAAACGTCCAAAATGCTTCCTTTTCCAGATTTCTCTCCAAAAGTGTCTAAAATGACAAAAGAAACGATTTAGGGCAATATTTGATCAAATAAATTCGAATTCGGGGTTAAATAACCCCTTAAAAGTGGTTCACTTTTCGCCTCATCAGCGACAACGAAACCACAACCACACCGGATGCTCTTATGGGTTGAGATATCCATACCCATGTAAAGTAATTTTAAAGCTTTTTTTTATTGTATTTTTATCATAAAAGTATGAAACAAAAATACGAAATAAAAGATATAAAATTTGACAAAAAATGCAAACCATAAACTAATAAAAAACAAAAAATACGAAACATAAACTAACATAAAAATATTTTATATTGTCAATAGAGTTAGTAAAAAGTGGGTCATGAAAAGTAGAAAAAGAGATATAAGGTATGCATAACAACACCCTTCCATTATAAATTATGTACAACTAACAAGACATTCTCTTTTATTTATTTATTTATTATTATTATTATTATTATTATTATTATTATTATTATTATTATTATTATTATTATTATTATTATTATTATTATTATTATTATTATTACCTCACTTTTCATTAAAAAAAACATAGACGATTACATAAAATTGGAAGGGAGTCTAGACACAATTTGAGCTCCCACTACCTTTTGAATGCAAAAACTGATTCGATGAAAAATAAAAGCACTGCTCTTGATATTGTTTGAGTGGCTGCTGGCAGTAGACTTGATACGAGAAAGTTTATTCAAGGCTTCCGCCTCGAGTTCCCCGAACGCAGAAAAGGCAAAAGGGGCGAACTTGTATCTATTGTCTTCACACTTGGACGCATACTTCTTCCTTTTCCTTTCCACAGCGTTACTCAAAGCTATCCCAGGGGCCCATGAAGTCATCTCAGTCCCAGCAAATAGAGAGACTCCAATCACATCCAGACATGCATCCTTACCTTGGGACCAATTGAATAATAGCACATCTGCAGGACGTAATTCTTTCCCTTCCTCTGAGAGAAACCCCATCGGAGCCTCCTTGCGCACCATGATCCCCGCCTTGGAGCATATGTCAACTAGGATATCACGCACCAAATTATGCCTGAACTTTACACCTACCTCACTAGAACAGTGGACCGTGTGATCTCCCCACTGGTCCATACGATGTACATTGCAACTCGGGCATATGTCGCCTTCAGAGAACATAGGGATCGTAAGCCTATAGCATAATACAGCCCGGAATTGACGGTGATTCATCCTCTGTCCCAGCCCGTCAATAAAAATGGTAAAGAGAAAATCCTGTGCATGTGGGGCGCGAATACTACTGAGAATCGTCACCTGTCTTGGACTTAGCGAGTATTTGGAAACAAGGTCTTTCTCAATGACACCAAAGTAGCACTTTGCCAAGGTTTTCATCATATGGGGGGCAAAAGCACTATCGACGATGGGGAGAATGTTCGTGTTGCAAATAGCGTTGAAGGTATCCAGGGAATGCTGAAATGAAGATCCGTCGGAAGCAATACCCATTTTGGTTAGTATCTTATCTTGAAGATCGCTCGTTTGCATGCGGGAGGCAATAAAAGCGTATTGTATAACATCCCCTGCTGAGAGGATGCCAAGACCACCCAGCTTTATTGGGAGAGTGGCCAGCCGCCACTGCCAGTCCCCAAACCCGGGCCCTGAGGCAGTAACTCTCTTCTCCAGGGAGGCACGTAGTGTATGATCAAAATGAACTTGGGCCTCCAATAAGTATAGCGTGGAGCAGGTTCTCAAAGCATAAGATAATTTTGAAACTCCTGCACAGTTACGCAAGAGAAGAAGCTCACATTGAGGATCATTAAGTTTGCTAATAGCCTCCATTAAGGAAATGGTTTTAGAGGCAATTTTGGAAGCCAGGTCCCGACAGAAACTTTCATCCAAACTAACAGAACCACCCAGAAGTTTGATGTCATGAAGCGGACGAGCGATATTAGAAGGAAACACACCATCCACTCTGCTTCTAGGATCCTCTACCGGCCAGAAAAGTTATGTCTTATCAACGTTCAAGACCAAACCACGGGCCGGGCCCTCTGTCTTGATGATGTCAAGTGCCTTGGCGACCGCAAGAGTATCTCCAACAATGGTTCCATCATCAAGGTACCAAGCCTAAAGGGTAAGCTCACAAGCTTGATCAATAGTATGAACCAGAGGGTGCAAAGCTAGGGCAGACAACAAAGGGCCTAACGGATCCCCTTGTTGGACCCCCTGACATGACCAAAGGATAGAGTTATCATAATAAAGCCTGGCAGGACGTGAATAACAAAATTCCACTCAAGGGGAAATGGAGGGGCATCGCGCCCTGGCTTCCTGCAATAAGACCCTCCTATCGACAAGGTTGAAAGCATTCTTAAAATCCAACAAGAGCATAGAGAGTCCAACTTCACTACCCTTAGACTCAACAAACCTATTCATAGAATGGGGGACAAACTCACATCCCCCAGGAACACCAACACCGAATGGGAAATCCTGTAGATACAAATTCACAGAGTTACCAGTAGAGGAAGAGGCAACCTTAGACACAAGCCTTTGCCATACAGTGCCTACAGCAATAGGACGTATACCACCACCTGGCTTGACTAAGGGGGTCAAGGGGGCACTAGCGATATATCCACCCAGTAGAATAGGGCACTTTCCGCTGAGAAACAGATTAACAATTTCGGTAATAGACCCAAGCAAGTCATCGGCGATGGCAGATGCTGCCCCTCACAGAATGTCCATTAAATGTTGTGCCCGAAGCCCATCATGACCACAAGACGTCCCTTTGGGGAAACTGCGAATCCTATTAAGCACCAAGTCTTTTTGGACAGAAAGGGCATCCCCGTCAAGTGAAAAGGATGACGGAATTAGCGGGGGAGCATAAGGGTGTTTGGCCTCAAGCTCCTGCAAGGTGTCACGTATGGATGAGGCGATGCCAGAAGACGTGAGTACCTTAATAGCAGCAGTGAAATGCACATCCCCAAGTTTACGCTTGCACTGACCCAGGTTGACTCCATCTTGATCTTTTAGTTTCGTCACCCTGTTGAAAGATGGAGGCACTTCGGCTAACCGGTCCATCACCAAACCAAGCATGTCTATGGGATCCTTTAATCTGAGAATAGCACGAGAAATACTATCCAGCTGGCATCGTTCTCTTTCACTAGAACGTCGTTAAGCTCTGTTTGTTGGCCCAAAAGTAGTCAACACATAGGATGGCAGAATAAGGAGTTGCACCCACGCAGACAAGTCCCCTGGGCACGCTAGAACCTTATCCACCGCTCCACGAAAAAGCTTAGCAAATCCAAGTCGCGCTCTGGGGGGAATACATTTAACCGTGCGTAGCTTCTGTGAGAAAACCCGATCAAGAAGGTTGATGGCGTAAGTGGACTCAACACCGAGAGGGGGCACCACAGAAACAGCTCCCTCAGTAACCTTATCAACAGTGTGAATACCATCAGACTCGCCAGCGACACTCTCCTCGACTATATTCAGGGCTGGCCTAACAGGCACAGGAATACCGTAGATCGCTATTTCGTCAAAACGAGGTGCAGGAACCACGTCACCAACGGCATGTTTGCAATTCTTACTAAAAGTGTAAGTGCAAAAACATTCCCCACAAAGCCAAATACCAGCTTGATGAAGTGCCTGGTCAAGAGTAGAAAATAAGGAGAAGTCCCTCGCAATACGTGTTTTGTGAGAGGCCTTCAAATCATTAGTCTTAAAATGGCGGGTACCCAGGTGGTCAATAAAATATTTCTTAGTAAACCCCTTCTCATTTCCACCACTGCAACCCTCGTGTCCTTGTAACGGGCATGATATCCGACATGTACCAAGGCAAGCTATGATAAGGAATAGACCGTTTGTCAAAACAATATCACACCCCAAGACCTTTTATTCCTGGGCCAAACCACAAATATCCTTAGAGGCCAAAGACAAAAGTCCACCAAAGCAAATAGAAAGGCCCACTCATTAAATAGCCCAAGCTAAATAAAACAAACAAACAGACCCACTAAAAACCCAACAAAAGGAGCGGGGCCCACCTGGAACACCCCCAACAAGCAACTCGCTAGATATTATTTTCGCCACAATCCGCTGGTTAATTCTGGGGGGGGGGGGGGGGACCACCAAGCCAACTCGCTATCTATTTTTACAAAAAAGGATAAAGGGCGGGAAAAGAAGGCAACCGTATATGGCAACTTTCTTCCCTAATGAGCAACTCGCTAGCCTAACAGCAAGCCTCACCAAGACGTGAGACACCCCAATGAGCAACTCGGACACCTCACTAAGAACCAAGAACCAGTACTCGATAAGGAGGATGCAGAAAGCACGCCCACCCACACGATGCCCATAGCACACCCAAAACCCAAACGTGGAAACAACAAAGGAAAACAAAGACTCGGCCCAGAGAACCAATACAACACGGTAGATGATCCAACAGAAGATTGAATCACAGGCGACGGGAGGGACGGGGACGGGGACGCAGGATCAGGGAGATCCCATGACTCGCCAAAATTCGCCCACAGTTATTATTATTATTATTATTATTATTATTATTATTATTATTATTATTATTATTATTATTATTATTATTATTATTATTATTATTATTATTATTATTATTATTATTTGTGTTTTTTGTCCTGATCTTTTTTTCTTTTAAAACTCTTAACTTGTTAAGCATTTATATTTTTTATGTATTTTTATAGTAGTTTTATCCACTTTATTAATAGAACATAATAATTTTAATGGTTTTATGCTCTGTTTTTTACTTATCAAGCTTTATATTTTGGGTAAAATGCAAAAATGGTTCCTAAAGTATCATGAAATTGCAAAAATGGGACCGAGACATAAAGGCATGCAAAAAAACCACTAACGTTACGCAAAAGTGCAAAAACGCCACTAAGACGCACTGTTCACTAACTTCCGTTAGTTTTTCTCGTTAAGTGCAGTGAAATGACTAATATACCCTCGTCTTCTTCCCCATTTGAATTTCTTTTTAATTTATATTTAACTTTAATATAAAATCAAGAACATCAAGAACAAACCCAGAAATGCGAAAATGCAAATACAGCCACCACCACCACCACTCTTTACCACCACATAACCAACACCACCACCCTCTACCGCCGCCACCACCACCACCACTACACAACCAACACCACCATCACCCTCTAGCTACCACCACTAATTGAAATCTTGAATTAAAGTCAAAATTCCCATCATTGAACATTAGTTTTTGTTCCAGTCATTTCCATCATTAAACCTCTGTAGCCACCACCACTGCCTCCGTAACTGCCACCACCATTTATGACTAACCAATTAATAAGCAAATGATGGGATATCATCTTCTATATCATAATCAAATAATCAATATAAAGGTACTATTACAAGTGTTTATGAATCACACACCACATGTTCGATTAAATGCTTCACTAGTTCAATGACATTGTAACATGTGTTTGATTAAATGCATTCTTTACCAGGACCTCTAAACTAAACTAGTAAAAAAATTGGGAAGCTCACATACAGTTATAGTCCAAACCGAGAATGACTTATTTAAGAATGTTACTTGGACCCCACTTTCAACAAATAAATTTAAATGTGCTCAAGCCTGGATGACACGTCTGAGCATTGCTCAAGCCTGAATGTTACTGGGAGCTAAAGATGTCAAAAACAAAAACCCACTGCCGCCACCATATCCACGGTCACGACCACCACCATAACCACCACGGTCACGACCACCACCATAACCACCACGCCACCATATCCACGGTCATGACCACCACCTAAAGGTTGTGCAGGAGGGGAATGAAGCTCTAAATTTGCCACGTTAGTCAATAGCATATCAGAACTCTCATTGCCACTAGTATCAAACAGTGTGGCTTCAAGTTTGACATCTGTACTCGCACCAGTAGTTGTTGACTTATCAAGTATCACTTCAATGTATAGCATAAAGTATAGAAAATTTCACCATCCTGTCGCTCTTCTGATTATAGGCCTAAACATGTATTAAAAATATTGAAGGTGTTACCTCTAGATCATATTTTTCTACTATAAAATTATATACAATTGTTTTTAAACCACAACTGGTTTATTAGAGTTCATATAAGAAAATCATAAACCTTTCGCTTGGCTAGAAGAAGAACATCTCGATGAATTCCTGATAACCACCAATGATCTTGATCTTCAAGATAAGAACCATTACTCCATCTATATACTTTTATAGCTAAAACGTTGTTCTTGTTAGATCCAAACTCGTGACAGAAGTCATTGATTTCGAATTCAGTAGGCAGTCTGCTAAAAAGGTGAATATGTATGTGTAATTTTAGTGACCCTCATATAACCAGTTTTGTTAATGTTATGAAAATCATTGTTTAAATTATTTGACACTAAACGATCTAACGAAAAGGAGAACATGTCATCCAAAAACTTATTATTCAGATAATCAGGAATGAAAAAGAAAATTCAAACACCAATTTTCATAGGTCATCCCATAATGGAGAAGTTACAGCTATCATGGTCGAGAGAAGTATATTTTTACTTTAGCTATTTACAGCATGTGGAAATGATGTTGGATCTGGGTTTTGATTTGAATGTCTGGGTTTTTGTTCTTGATGTTCTTGATTTTAAATTAAAGTTAAATATAAATTAAAAAGAAATTCAAATGGGGAAGAAGACGAGGGTATATTAGTCATTTCACAACACTTAACGAGGAAAACTAACGGAAGTTAGTGAACAGTGCGTCTCAGTGCGTTTTTGCACTTTTGCGTAACGTTAGTGGTTTTTTTGCGTGCCTTTATGTCTCGGTCCCATTTTTGCGATTTCGTGATAGTTTATGGACCATTTTTGCATTTTACCCTTATATTTTATGTTACATATTTTTTATTTTTCACTTTTATAATAAAAACAAAATTATATAAAATTTAGGAGAGTTATTACAATCAATTTAAAGAGGCAATCTCAAACTAAAAAGGACCTATCATTTCTTGATTAACTTACCATTTAAAATCAGAGCTAATTCCAAAAACACCCAAAAAGTACAACTCCACTCACCCTATGTACCCTAACAATTTCATTTTTCTTCAAATACCCCGGGAGCGACTCTCTCCCAAAAAATTTTGGGCAACTCTCACATAGTTTTTACATGTGTCCCTATGAGGTGTCCCCACCATATACCCTCATGTACTTTCATTGTCCCTACTTAGCCTAGTATTTTCTTGGGCAACTTGGCCCCACATTCTTGAGCGACTATCCTTATTTTGTCTTCTTCCCCAAAAGTATAGTCTTTTTTTTATTATTTTCTAGTACAAATTTCTTGGGCGACTTGGTCCCACCCATGTGCATTCTCGGGCGACTGGTTAAGTAGGATATAGTATTTTATTATTTAAGTACATAGTACATCATATTATACAAATAATATACACCTTTCATACTCTTATACATTTATAAAAATTACTTTTAAACAAATACTAAAAATACTTTATTACTCTTATACTTATTAAAAACAAAAAATACACTTTTATATATATAACATAAAAAACTTATATACACATTTAAAAACACACACACCAAACAACCCCTGCTACTCTTCTCTAACACTCACTCCCATATATGAGAACGGATCAAACACCAAACCCTAACATTTGATTACAGGCTCTCGTTCATCCCCACCAATATTATTACACCCCAATTACAGGCTCTCGTTCATCCCCAACCCTAATTGTTCAACACCCACATTCATCCATAAATTATTCCACCCCAATCCTAACCCAAATTGTTCACGCACCCAAATTATTCAAAACCCACCCAAATTAACCCTAATTGTTCAAAACCTACCCAAATTAATTCACTGAAATCGTAAGCGTTCGACCCCACATACAGTAATCCAAGAATATGTTTGACGCGAAGATTACGGTAAAATCTAGAGTAGAACATCTTACTAGTATTAAAGCATTGTTGAATGTAGAAAGAACCAAGTTGTTTAGAACTACTGTATTTGGGGCATGGTTAGATTTCCCCTCACATAACCCTGATAACTTTCTGTATAATTACTTTTACCAAAATGTGGTTATGGTTCCGAAAGTTATTGATTTTTGCCCTCCCCTTACTTTTCAAATAGGTGATAATTTACTTGAATTTGGGCGTGAACAATTTAGCCTTGTTACTGGTTTTCGATTAGGCCATGTTGATAAAGACGAAGGACGTATTGTGCGTGGAATACCATATAGTCCTTTTTTTGAACGGTTATTTCCTGAAAAAGAAAGCAACTAAGAAGAAAAGAATCAAGGGTCAATAGATTTTGGACTTGTTGAAGACTGGCCAAGTGTGGGATTCATTATCGGATGAGGATGATGTTCGGTGTTATTTATTGGTGATTGCCACTTGCGTGTTCATGGGTAGAGAAGGGAATACATTCCGGATCATTTGTTGACTATGGTTGAGGATTTATCTATCTGGAATGAGTATACATGGGGATAGCACATGTAGTGTCAATTGTATAAAAGAACGGTGAATGAAGTTCCAAGGCATACGAATACCGTGAAAGAATCTAAGAAGCCGGTAAAAAAGTCTTCCGTAAAAGAAGAAACATTCAATCTATATGGATTTGTATGGGCATTGAAGGTTAGATTTTATTCGTAACAAGCATTATTTCATATTGTACTTTACAATTGGATAAGGAATATAGATGCGAATTGAATATTGGAATACAATTGGTTTCAATTGGTTAGATTTTTAGACTGGTTTGTTGTCTAGTATCCAATTAAATACCTTCCGTTCCTAAGCGTAATTATTTTGTTTTCATGTGTTTTTTAGATTTGGATATTGGAAACCTTCCCTAACAGCACCCATTTTTGGTGCAAAGGCCCTGCGAAGATCCCGCGTGCTTTAGCATGGTCAAGTATCAAAAAATTTGAGAAAAAGCATCACTCTATTCTATTTGATCAGGTAATTGAACCACTAAGGAAAAAAATCACTTGCTTTTTAATTAGTTAATAGTAGGTGTATATATATATATATATATATATATATATATATATATATATATATATATATATATATATATATATATATATATATATATATATATATATATATATATATATATATATATATATATATATATATATAGACATACATATGATATGATATAATAATATATGATATGGAATGATGTGATATGAACATGTACATTTTGCTTAATCTTATCCTTACTGATACAGGCTGAACTTGGTAGGTTAGTATTGCTTTTAATTGTAAAAAAATTTGTAAAGTTACAAAAAGCTGATACAGGCTGAACTCAGTAGGTTAATATTGATTTTAATTGTTCATTATTACTCTTTTATCATCTGTCTTTAGCTTTTCTAGCTTAAAAATTGTTTTTCTAGTCATAAACTCTCAATAGCCATAGCTAAGAGCCTTTAAAGTTGTCGTTTATTTACATCATATCAGTTAACGTTGTTTCTATTCTAGGGTGTACAACCTTTAAAGAAGCTGGTACCAACACGTTCCGAGTTGCTTTGTCCGTGGTACATACGTAGCATGGATTATATCAGGGGACTTCAGATGCAAATTGTTGAAGCAAAAGACGACTTGGAGCAGCCAGAAATTGAAAATCCTATACCGGTTAGTCAAATGGCTGCTGAAGATACGGATGATGCAGAAAATGAAAATGATATTCCGGTTCCTGATGCTAAAATGACTGCTGAAGATATGGATTATGAAGATACGGCTGATGAACATACGGGTGGTTATGTTTGTGATGAAATTCATAAAGAGGAAGAAAATGTTAACAACCTTGGTCAAAGTTGCACAGTCAATGAAATTCATAAACAGGAAGCAAAGGGTATTGAGGTTGGTGAAAGTTGTGTCGATGTTCCTGAGACTTCCCGAAACCCAATATTTGATAAAGATCACATTCAATCTGAGGTTGCGTCGATTAAGTCAAAGGTTGGAGATATAGAAAAAGGTGTGGGAGACGTTCATGTGTCACACCTTTTATGTGAGCTAGAAATTGTTAAAAAACGGATTGGGGTCGTTGAGAATGTTTTAGGAATAAAGTTTGAAAAGACGTTGGTAGTTAATGATGACATGTCAGTAGACGATGATGATCACAATAAAGTAACAAGATGTAATTTAATCTTTTTCAATTGATTATAAAAAATACTGTTTTTACCAATATGAAATGCCGTTTTCAGTTGCATATTCCTGATTCAAATACACCGATGAAGACTAATGATCCTGACGATGAAAACTTGACAGTCAGTGATAGTCACAATAAGGTAATAACTTGTAATTTAATCTTTTTAAATTGATTATAAAAAATATTGTTTTTACCAATATGAAATGTTGTTTTCAGTTGCATATTCCTGATTCAATGACTCC
>JARVZY010010550.1:0-28729 GCA_030686995.1 Artemisia argyi | reverse complement strand
AATACCTTGGTTGAAACAAGTTAAGTGCTTTGCCTAGATGTAAAGCATAACCCAAGTGGGAAAGGATGCATTTACGCAAAGTGACCTTTGACTTAGTTTGACCAATAAGGGAGTAAACCCGTTACGTAATTAGAGAAGACGTAAGCACGGGATATGAGCATATGGATGCTTCAATCATGATGTTACGTGAAATATACAAGCTCCCTAAGTTTAGAAAAGCCTTGGCTAGAGGCAGTAGTTAGAAAACATGAGTTGGCGTTTTCCCATAAATGGGTGTTCTAAAAATAGAATCTCTCAAGTCTCAAAACTCGTTTCGAGTGTTCTTAATTAAGCACATAACATATTCATACCTGTATTGAAAGATCCACATTTGTCGGGTAAGGGGAAAGCTGAATTTCAAAATTCGCCCGGAACCACAGAGACTCCTAGCGCGTCACCCGCGCGTTGACGCGCGGGCAGCGCGCCAGGAGCAGACATTGGCTCCGGCGATTTTTGAGCTAACGTTTGTTATTTTATGTGTTTCGATGGTTTATTTGTCATCATTAAAACATAAAGAGATCTTGATCATGTTGCCTCAACAGATCCCTTATACACCTTAGTACCACTAAGAGGGACAGAGGAGGTAGAATTGTGCCTCAATTATAACCACTTCTTCCTAGTCTTCTAATACAGATCATAGTCCGCCATCTTGCTCCTGAGCTTCCTAATTGTCTGGATGTGTAAGCAATAACCTTCTCGTGCTGCATAGGGCATAACCAAGTCTCTTCTTAAAACGTATCAAAATTTATACCACCTGAAAGTAGGGAAGCTAATTTCTATTTCAGCTTTTCTAAAGTTCAGTCCTCATCCCCAATAAGCTTCTCTCCTTTACTCAAGATTCATCAACGGTAACGCAAGTCATGAACATCTTCCACAATTCTTCATCAATTAAGAACGCCACTTGTTCCAACTAATATCACATTTCCAGGATATATAAAGTTTCTTCTAACGCAAGGTTTCCAATAATAATACAAAAAAAAATGATTCTCATGGTTCTCCTTCATCTCTGAATGTACTAAGATGTCATACTATGACAAATTTGTCTAAGTACTTATGAAAGACACGATCCATCAAGTCCATAAAATAGTCAAAGTATTAACTAATATTATTAGCATCATTAATAGTCATAGTGGCCGTTGAATATGAAAGGAAATTTCTAAGAATACTTCAATCCATAAATCCATCTAAAGGGAAACTCCGCGTCATAAAGTTGATCAGATACATCATCGATTCGAGGTAGAGAATAATGGTTTCTAATAGTAATACCGCTTAGCTTCCTGAAATCAATACATAATCTCCTACTACTATCCTTCTTCATCGCTTATAAAATTTGAAGCACTCCAAATAGATACACTTAGACAAACAAAACCACTTCCTAGTTCTTGGTTGCTGCTTCTCCAGTTCTCACAATTCAACTGGTGTTGTTCGATATGGAGTTTCAGAAGTAGGTAAAACATCATTCTATACGGATAGGGTTTTGATTCATCAAACCTTACTGTTCTCAGACACTTCTCAAGGATATCATATGATCCCCATAAGTTCAAGTTATATAATGTAATTATTATCACATTGGCCAGGCGTCATAATACTCGCATCATATAAACATGCCTTTATTGAAATCATATTCCACCTCAAGTCATGACTAAACAATCTCTTAGTACCAGGTCAAAGCAAATTCACGATATGGTGGAAATCTTGTTGGTTCACTCAAGGGTTACATTGAGAAAACTCAGATTGGGGCAAAATGACTCTCAAGGTGAGATTCATCCTACGGTGTACCAGAATATATGCTAGGAAATCTTCATGCTCAGTCAACCAATCCATACCATACCAGGATAACATTGAATTTAACATTCTAAAGAAAGACAAATCAACATATTGAGAAATACCACAGGTGAGACGTAGTATGACAGTAGTTAGCATCTTGATGCTCAGTCAACCAATCCATACCAGGATAACATCGAATTTAACATTCCAAAGAAAGATAGATCAACATATTGAATCACATTATTCAAAAGTGAGGGAAACCTTCCCATACTTGTGGTTAAATACCATAAGATTTCTCATAGGAATAAAAATGGATAGGGCAAAATTTAATAGTGTAGGAAAACTTAAATATGCTTTGAAAAAGCAAGAGGAATCACAGAATGTGTCAAACACATCACTGTCATACGAATTCTTAGAATGATCGAAGAGGCATCTAAATGATTAACAATTGAATCAGAGGTTAAAATCAAAAGAAAATAAAGCTTATATAATGTCAAACATTACCGCAAAATTCTTAACGCATTCTAAACTTACTTGGTCACTAATCTCATGTTGTGCAGAATCATAAGTTTCAAATCTCCATGAGGAGAAATCTTAAAGGGCTTAACTAAAAGTAAAGCACGAATCAGAGTGATGCGGAAACAAGGATACTTAAACAAATGTCTTATAGTCTACCCAATCCTCACCGGTCATAACTTAAGTTTCTTCGGGGTGGGAAATCCTAAAGAAAAATTCTCAAAGGCTGTTCCCTAACTCTTATGGTGCAAAACTTAGAGGGCCTAATACTCACAGGTCATAGCCTAAGCCCTACGGGTTTTGAATCCGCCAATCAAACCTGTCTCTGATACCATAATTGTAACACCCCAACCCAAAAAGGGCTAAAGTATAACATTACGGGGTCGAATCAGAACATAAGCAAGCAGAAAACATTAAATAATACAAAGGTTACAAAGCAAATCTAATAAATGATAAGGTGCTAAAACTAAGCATAACAACTTCCAAACTAATTACAAACTAAGAACCAAAAGAGGAATCTCTAAGTCCATCTATAAGCCATGGGGAGCTATCAACCGTGTAGTCCACTAAAAGCTCCTAAGCACTCTTCCCTCAAACCCAGCTTCCTTCTAAATAACCTGCCGCAGGAAAAGAAATGCGGCTGAGCTTAAAAAGCCCAGTGAACAGATATAAACAAACAAAAGCTAATAACGAAAGGAAAACAAAAGTGAATCCGAAATGAATCCAAGCAAACCTGTTGAGACGAATATCAAAGAATATGGAACATATGATAGAATCAACAAAATATGATCTAAGGGGAATACGTATAAGGAATATTAAATGAATCAAAGGAAAATGGAAAGAATCATAAGTGTAAGCAAATGAACTAAGGAAATCATAAGTCAATAATAATAAGGAAGGTAGAACAACAAGGATTACATATATAGTAGAAGTAACAGAAATACCCAACAAGCATATATCAAATTGTACATAGAGTAGCTAGCTCGATGTACCAAATGTGAAATGGAGTGTATTGCACACACATACCCATTCACCAAATTCAAAACAAAATGAAGTACCTAGGATGCATCCATATGCTCCCTGCAAAAACAAATATATATGCACAAAGCTCTAGGCTAAGTAAACATATACAATAATAAATATAGGCCTGAATAGCTAGCTTAAAGGGAACGCTGTGGACTAAAACCCACCTCCACATATAGTGTCAATACCACTGGTGCATCAGTGGCAAGGCCATGGACTCCTCATGACTGGCTACAAATTAATCAAAAAATGGGCAACAAATAGAGCATAGGAATGCTATAAGAATAAGAACTATAGCATGCAACAAATATCAAGCAAATCATGACAAAAATGGATCGATCAAATATGGATCAAACAAAGGAATTATAGCAATGGTTCAAGTGAAAGGTCCAAATCAAAGATTCATATCATGAGGTTCAAATCAAAGGTTCATAATAGCAAAAGGGTTCAAAATTTGAAGTTAAATAATCAAAAGATGTTAAAGAAAGTCATGAGAAATCTTAGAGAATAAAATAGATTAAGGATTTTTTTGAAAATCATTTAAAACCTTTTTATCGTAAAAGTATTCCTTTAAAAACACATTTCATAAAAGTCATAAAACATTTATATAAAACTGGCATCGTATCGTAATCACATAAATCATTTCAAAAATAGTTTTACTCAAAAGTCATCAGGTTATATTTTTAAAAGGGTCTTTATACGAAATCATACTAAAAAATGAACCAAGGATATCAGGCGTATAAAGATCAGAAATCATAATAGTGGAAATGAAGAGGATCATGAGTTCCAAGAAACCTTACTGAAAGGTTAGAATATATGTACCTTAACCGCAAGTGCACTCATCAAAAGACATAAGGATCGGGAGTTACTCCTTCTTTAGCGAATCTACACGAATTAATGATCGGCTTATTATTAATAACATATTTTAAATTAGATTACTCATTTAGTCAGCTTTCCATTTTTAGTAACTTTCCTTTTATAGTAGCTTTCCAAAAACAGTAAGTTTCCTCTTTAAGTAGTTTAACCATTCAAGTAACTTTCCATTTTAGGCAAGTTTCCAAATTTAGTAAGTTTCCATAATAGTAATTTAATACTTTAAGGTAATTATTGACAATTAACCATATTTAAGGGTTAGAATGACAATTATAATAGTTTGAGGTTAATTATATCAATTTAGTAAAGTTTAGGGTCAAAATAGAAATTATCAGAATTAAATATTAAAAATGTCAATTAAAGTTATTTTAAGGTTTTTACTATAATCTCATGTTAAAAGGATTACTTTAGACCCCGTCATTATAATTTTATTAACGTACCCACGATATTAATATTTATGCCATGACCCAAAATTTTATTAAATCATGTACTAATCGACCATCATCACACATACTTTTCATTTTAACTCACACGACATGAAAATATGTATATCGTATATCATGAAATTCCCACACGACACATACAAATAATGTTTAACCCATTTCATCATATACATACATGTCCCACAGACACACGTTTTAAAACTCCTAATCAGATTAGTATACACATGCATAATTTAGTCACCACAGTAACATAAATATGATTTTATCCCAACTTTCCCATGCATAGGTTTCTTGTTATATATATATATATATATATATATATATATATATATATATATATATATATATATATATATATATATATGATAAAGTCATTATTTCATGTGAGTTACGTGCACGTATTTTATATAGTTCCTGCCATGCTTCCATGCAAACAACCTTTTTATCATTTTATGAGATGTTTTCATATTCAACATATACATTAACTTTGTTTTTCATGATGTATACGTATATGTATACATAATCAAAAACACGAGGACGATTTGAAGGAGTACCTTTAGGACGATAGATCAAAACCGAAACACGAACACGAGCAAAAGATTTCGCGAGGCACGACCGAACCCCAAACCTCAACTCTATACGACTGGACTGAATTCAGCCTCGAGTCACATCTCGAACCACCTTCGAACAAGAACCATAGCAACGAAACTTTAGAATAGATATACAACAGTACCGAATCTCTTCTTCATTCTCGTTATATACATATATGGGAGTTTTTTTTTTATGTCGATCGGATATAAAACAAAAGAGGAGGGTACCTTGGGCAGAAAACGGAGGCGAGACAATGACACCAAAACCCAGTAGAAACTTACTCGAACCCAACAAAACTCCTTTCGAATCTCCACACAACCACGCCAATAGGATCTCCCAGCGATTGTTTCAAGTGTAACAACGCCAAGACTCCTTCCTAATACCACCTTTGATCGAACGGGAAGTGTTGGAGAGAACTAGCCGCCACTTAGTTGTTAGGGTTTTTAGGTTTTGTGTGAAGTGTGTTAAATGTTTTGGTCAAAAAAAATAACGAGTAGGGAGGGGTTTAAAGAAGGAAAGCAGGAGATATTTTGGGAGGAGTAATTATCCTATTGTATAAAACGAGTGAGGAATTGTGTGATTCAGTTATACAAAACATGTAGGAACAAAATCTTTAAAATGGAAATGCCGAATTATAAGGCTTGATTGATAGACCAAATCATGCTAAGACTTATCATGTATCTTGGCAAGTTTCTAGTCTCGATTCGTTTGTAAAAATTTTCGGTCCATGCAAAATCTTTAAGCGTATGACACATTTAAGTGGGTACAAATTTCGTAAATTTTATTTATCATAAGTTAAAGGTTCAATTTGTTGCGTAGTATTCAAGTATTATCGTTTTTAATACTTAGGTAAAAAAAAATTCAATCGGTTTGCATAAATTTGAGATCGAAGGGTATTTTGGGGAGTTTAGATGTTCAAAATTTTCGGGTTTTACAGTGAATCTCATGGGATTCAGTATGAATCAGAAGTGATTCATCAAGAAATCCCATGGTATTCTGTATGAATCACAAGGGATTCATCAAAGAATCACATGGGATTTAGTATGAATCACATGTGATTCTTTAAAAGACTGATACGTGAGACCCAACCATTGCTTTACGTGAGTAAATCATATGTAATTCATGTGTAAACCAACTCGTAACAACCTCGCTTACCTCAACCGTTGCTTTTCTTCTCCACTTTAAATTTTACCTTTTGTTGGAAAATTCCATAAAATGATTCTGCTTATTAATCTTCAAGAGAATAAACCATGCTTAATCATTAATCTTCTAAACATATTAATTTATTTTTAATCCAAAGGTGATTAACATGTCAAGTTCATATCAACCATGTAAGCATTTGACTAGTAAGTTTTGACTTCACCACACAAACTCCCCATCACATTTTCAAATTTTCACAATCGTAAACCCCCCAAAAAAAATTCAAACATACTTCACCTCCCTAGTCAACTTTCTCGTCTCCTTTCACTCCCACACACACTTTAACAACCATAACAAACTTAAAAAACTCAACAGTAATCAGTTACAGATCGACAAACTTATCTCTAATTTCATTCTAACTGATTCATCTTAAGCTTTCAGTTAACTTTTGTAATTGATGACGTCACGCGGCTTATTCGGATGGTCACCGCCATGTCAGCAACCTTTAACATCGGCATCTGAAGTCTCTGAGCCACTGGAATCATCGTCGCCATATATGGATATAACTACGAAGCCAATTGGACCAGAAGTTGATGACGTGGAGGATGAAATGGAGGAGATCGAAGTCGCCGAAAAACTTTGTGGTGAGAGAAAATGAGAGTGTGTGTGTGAGATTAAGATGAAATGAAATGAGTAACTGAGGGTTGTACCGACCCTTTGTTAGTATTTAGTGATATTACAAACATGCCCCTCCGTAGTTAATTATATTAAAATAACAATTAAGCTACACCATTAGATTTAAAAGGAATGGATGGTTGAGATCAAGGGATATGTTCTTTAGAAAAATCTTGCTCCGTATTGAACTTTTGTCATGTATAAATAATGCATCCAAAAACTCAAAAGGCTACATCTGTACCAATTTGGTTTCGTTTATAACAATTCTAGCAAAAACTTGCTAGAAAGTTGTTAGTGAAAAATTGCCTCAAGTCGTTTTGCCCAAAATTAGCATAAACCAGCTAAATAGATGCTTGGATAAATTTGTAATGTAATTTTAATATCTTGTCGATCATAGAGTAAACTTATGACTTATTCTTCGTATATGTTATTTCCACATAAAGCGTTCCGATGAAGTTATATGACGAACTTGAATTACATGAGGGAATCAGGGTACCGTACCAACGTCGAACTCTTAGATTACTTTCATGTCCTAGCTAACGGACCTAACATTTTATGTAAAAGCATATACAATGCATTGTTTTTAGAGTAAATGACATGGTTCGTCCTTGTTGTTTAGGAAAATCCCTAATTGAGTCCATATCTTTTCAACTTTGCCTACTTGATCATTATAATGAAACTATGTAACACTGTTCATCCTTATCGCCCAATTCAGTTATGTTCTCTGTTAGGTCTCAGTCATTAAGTGACAACGTTAGTCCATTAACCAAACGAGTGTTTGCAACGTTAGTCCTTTATACTAACGGTCATTTTTAATTAACTCAAAATTTGGTTTTCATACGTTACCGAATGTTTTTATACGTTTTCATCTGTTTTCATACATTTTCGTCCGTTTTTAAGCATTTTCGTCTCCTTTTCCTACGTTTTTATCCGTATTTGTACTTTTCGTCCGTTTTATACGTTTTCGCTCATTTTCTAACGTTTTCACCTATTTTTTACGTTTTCTTACGCTTTCATATGTTTTTGTCCGTTTATATACGTTCTCATCTGTTTTTATATGTTTTCGTCCGTTTTTCTTACGTTTTCATACATTTTTATCCATTTTTATATGTTTTCGTTCGTTTTTAAACGTTTTCGTCCAATTTTCTTAAGTTTTTATACGTTTTCATTCGTTTTTTATGTTTTCGTCTGTTTTATGTGTTTTCGTACGTTTTTATCCGTATTCGCCCATTTTTATATGTTTTTGTCTATTTTCATACGATTTTCGTCCGTTTTTTATGTATTTTTGTTCATTTTTATATGTTGTCTTATGTTTTCGTACTTTTTATCCATTTTCATCCGTTTTTATATGTTTTCGGCCGTTTTTATATGTTTTCTTATGTTTTTGTACATTTTTATCCGTTTTCGTCCGTTTTATACGTAATTCGTCCGTTTTTATATGTACGAAAACGGATAAAAATGTACGAAAATGAATAAAAACGGACGAAATCGTATAAAGAAGTATAAAAACGGTAAAAACATACGAAAACGGATAAAACGTACGAAAACGTATAAAAACATATGAAAACTTAAAAAATTGATGAAAACATATAAAAAGGTTTGGAAAAATAAGAAATATAGACGAAAACGTAAACGGACGAAAACATATATTAACGGATAAAAATGGATGAAAACATAAGAAAAATGGACGAAAATGTATATAAACGGACGAAAACGTATATAAAAAGACAAAAAGCGTATGAAACGAAAAAAGGGTGAAAACGTAAGAAAACGGACGAAAACGTATAAAAACCGATAAACGAATGAAAACATAAAAACACAGACGAAAACGTGTAAAAACTAACGAAAACATTCAAAATCAGAAGAAA
Organism: Artemisia argyi; assembly: GCA_030686995.1. Taxonomy (NCBI): domain Eukaryota; kingdom Viridiplantae; phylum Streptophyta; class Magnoliopsida; order Asterales; family Asteraceae; genus Artemisia; species Artemisia argyi. Next base: position 19,794 of record JARVZY010010550.1, on the reverse strand, counting down.
ACGTAAGAAAACCAAATTTTGAGTAAATTAGAAACGGCCGTTAGTATAAAGGACTAATGTTGCAAACGGTCATTTGGTTAATGAACTAATGTTGGCACTTGACAACTGGGACCTAATGGAGAAGATAACTGAATTTGGCGATAAGGATGAACGGTGTTACATAGTTTCATTATAAAGATCAATTAGGCAAAATTTGTAAAGATAAGGACTCAATTAGAGATTTTGCCAAAACGAAACCATGTAATTTACTCTTGTTTTTAAAAGCATAATGTGCTTCCGTGATAAGCAGGGGAGGAGCTAGGATTTGTAGTTAAGGGGGGCCGAAGTTCATTATAAAACCCGAAAAAATTAAAAGTGTAAATAGAATAGTTTCTAACTTTAGTTTATACAGATAAACCATCACAAAAACTTATGAATGCATTAATCAACCTAATTTTTCCTAACATATTTAGTGCATAAAAAGTATAATAAACTCAAAATAAGTTCAGTTCTTTATCTATTTTGATGCTTCCGAGTATATAACTAGGGGAGAGCAACAAAGCCGAAACTTTTTAGGATTTCTTGATTTAGGTTATGAGTGTTTAAAAATATCCGTATTCGGATATCCGAAACTTGATAATAATTTATTAAAAGTTTTATTTTATGAAAGGACAGTTTTGAAAATCATATAAAAGTTTTTCAAAAATTATAGATATGGATATTTCGATATATAAACTGTTATCCGAAATTTCGGATATCCGAATTAAAAAATCTTAGATAAAATATTATGTCTAACATAAAATAATTATTGCAAATTTTGGATACCCAAATTTATGATATACTCCGTAACTAGTTTTGACAAGTCCCTTAAATCATTTAAATTAACAACAAAAAAATATTGTCAAAAATGTCTCATTTCATATTTTCACTTTATGCCTCAAATAACCTTCAGACGACTTTGATACCATCATAATCATATTTACCTCATTGACAAATATTTATCTTTTAAATAACTTTGTCTAAATTCACATGCTAACTATTTGTGAAAGTGATTTTAAACTCCAAAAACCTAAAAAAATCAAATCGAATTTTTGGTGCGGGGTTTGGTTTAAAAAAAAAAAAAAAAAAAAGCCTTAAACCGAACTTTTACTTCGGGGTTTGGTTTCAGCCAAAAACCGTCTTAGATTGGCCCATGCTCACCCTTATATATAACTTTAACTCTTTACATATAGTTTTAACGAGTGGGGCACCCGCACGTTGCTACGAAAATGTTATGTCTAATCTAAAAACGAAATAAAACGATCGGGAAAAAAATTATTAAGGACTAAATTTGCAAAATATCGCTAACGGGGGACTAACGATGCTATTTACAGCTAACCTGAGGGACCATTTTTGTAAATTCGTTAGGTACAAAATAATTCTGGAAATAATATTTTTTTTTACGTAAAAAGTCCCTAAAATTCTCGACGTGTTGCATCGTTAGTCCCCAGTGTGTTGCTTCGTTAGTCCTCAAAGGACCTATCTTGAAACGACAGTTTCACCTCAGGGACTAAAATGCACATGAGCACTATTTCGTCCACTGTAGCTACAGTGATTTGCTACAGTGGAGGTTTCCCTTTTAGTATATATAATAATCAGGGGTGGCAATTTCTGACCCGACACGAAACCTGACCTGAAACCGACACGAAAATTAACAGGTTTAGGTTGAGCTAAATAGATTGTGGGTCAGGTTTGGGTCGACATATCTAACCCGCTTATTAAACATGTCAGGTTCGGGTTGGGAATAAAATAAACGGGTCGACCCGCTAACCCGTTTAAGTTTTTTTTCTTAATTAAAAATTATTTAAATTTAATTATACGGGTTAAATGGGTTAAACGGGTCGACCCACTAACACGTTTAACCCATTTAACTCGTGTAACGTGCTAACTTTTATATATAAAACGGATTAAATGGGTCAACTCGAAGCCCGTTTAACATATTCAACCCATGTAACATATTTAACCTGTCAATCTAAGTATATATACGGGTTAAATGGGTCAGGTTCGGGTTACGTGTAAACAGGTTAGGATTGACATAGCTGACCCGATGATTTAAATAGGTCAGGCCCAGGTTGAGGTTTTCTGACCCGCCAACCTGACAACCCGAACCCGTCAACCCGAACCTGACCCGAATTGCCACCCCTAGTTTTAATAATTGAACACAAAACCAAAATAAGAAACATGAACAAAATATATACAAAAGTTAATGCACAATTCATATTTGTCCAGAGTAAAGCAACAAACAACTAACATGCGACAGAAAATACGGGAGAAAAAAATCAAAGTCAACAATAATTTTTAAGGATAAAGAAAGAATTATAAAAACCATTTAAGGAAGAAAATTGCTACCTCCAAATTTTAGATATATTCTTCTTCAGTGGCCACTTAGAAAGGAGATATATTATGTTAGTTGTATTTTTTTCTTTCATTATAGAAAAGTCGCTAGTTGGGAGAGGCTCGTGGTGTATTAAAGGTTAAATTAATGGATACACAATGGTATCTTAATACAATTATTGAGCTTATTGGAGGGGGCCTAGCACCCGCTAGCCACCCCTCCCTCCGCTCCTGGTGATAAAGGTAAAAAACCCGAGGCGTCAAGGCTAGCTAAAGGGCACCCATCATGTACGCTAGCCTCCTACTTTTTGTTAAAATGCTTCTAAACTATATTTAATACACATACTATATTATACAACTTTAAGATCGAAAATAACAAGCACTGAGCACTTTTATGTTTGCAGCATATATGCTAATTTTCTGAAAAATAAGTTGCTCAAACAGGATTCACATATAAACGTTAAAGCCTATCTAAAGAAGCCCAATACGTATAAAGAATTCCCATTTTATGTTATAAGGTCCACTACACATGATACATCTCAAAAGAGGTGAGCTATGCCTCGGCTCAGGGTTGTTCCGTAGTTTTCAATGACCCTAAGCAATAACGGCAAGAGGCCCCATTATACTTGTATATTAGAGAGAAACTGCATGTAAACTTGAATTACACACATATATGGTTAATATCTAATGCATTTTGAAAAATATAACATGGCCCCTTTTAAATAGAGGCTTGGTGCGACGGCACCACTTGCACACCCCTTGAGCCTCTTCCTCGGTTGATGCCTCCTTGAGGCGTACACCTCACCATGCATCCCATAATCGCTACGCGTTAGGATGTCTGATGCAATAAATTATTGGATTGCATCACCTCACATCTCAGGCGCCCTTAATACATGCTTTTCTGAACACAAGCTATTCTGAACACAAGTGTAGGGGTACAAAGTATTTATGGCTAAAAAGTAATAACAGAGGCTTTTACAAACCATTTGCAAATAATTAAATAAATAAATAAATAAATAAAAAGCCTCTTATTTCTGATGCAAAAGGTTGTTTAGGATGTCTTAACAAAGGTGAAAAAGGGAGTGCAACCGATTAAATTTTGGTGCTTCTAAAAAATATTGCTTATTTGAAGAATATCAAAGAATTTCTCAAAAAGGTCATCCATTCGATTCCAATAGAAAAAAAGAAATGTTGTTCTACTATAAATGCATTGATAAAAGTTTTACTTGTAAAGTACAAAATATGTCTCTCTAATTCTAGTTACTACGTATAAATGATGTATAATATTTTGTATCTAAAAATAGTGGACTTATAAAAGCCAATCATAAGTTTCTATAGTTTCTTGTAAGTGAGCCTAGTCCATAATGACAGCCCAATATCTTTGATGACAGTATGTTAGTATACTAACCTTATAAGGCCCAATGGATCTGACAACACTTGGAGTTAGTGCTATAAATAAATTGGTAACAAGTTGAAACCCTAAAAACATGTTCCTCCAGACGACATATCTGAGGTGGTTCAGCTAATGACACCTTGGACCGCCGTCTTCCTGTTTGGAAAATATTGGTGGAACATAAATCAATAAATCTGGGCACCTCAGAAAGCCATTGTTCTGTTTTTAATCAGCTTCTGGCTCGCTATGGTGCCTACATCTCTTTTTATTATTATTCTTTCATTCATACACATAAAAGTTTTTTATGTTTGTTTTGAAATCCATTTTTCATTAATACAGTAATTAATTGTTGTGTTTTCAAGTTAGGATTTGGAATATGAAATTTTTTTATGATATTAAGGTGGGTTGTCAAAGTCAAAGATTTATCTATTGTGGATCTTAGTTCGTAACTTGAAAGTTTAACATTTCATCTATATCATCTTGATGGTTGGATTAAGTGATACGCAAATTTGTATTTTTTATAACCAGATGTTACATTTATATTTGATGTGCTTTACCATATGAGAGAAAGTGTAGATATTTTGTATCAATCAAATATCTTTTTCTACAAAGGTCTCTTTGAAATATAAAATGAATAGTTATTTTTGTTCTAACTCAAAAAGGGCTAGCGGCGCAGCTTGTTGCCCGCTTTTGTCTGTCGCTTCAGTGTAAAACATCTTATTAGATGTTTCTTTGACTCAAAATATAAACGTGAACATTTTATCATGGGATCTTGGGACTAACAGAGTAATAGAGTATATCTACAGCCAAAAACAATAAGCCTTTTGTACCGTGTGCGACATGAAAACCATGTGGATGATTTGTGATATCATTCATTAGATTATTAATAAGAGATGTTTCTTCTCTTGGTTAATGTAATAACGTTAACCATATTCATATGGTAAGAGCATAGCAGCCTAGTTACATTGTTTTTGGTAACCATGTTTTCTGAAGTTTTTAGCCGGAGTTTGAACCTACCGGTTGTTGGTTGTTATTTGTAAAACAGTTTTCAGATTAGGGTTAAGATAATTAATAAAGGTACCGGATATTCACTTGAAATCGTGGTATCACTTTTCAATAGAAACTATTCGACCATATGCCTGTGTTACACGAATATCTCTATGGGATAAGACCAAGTGATGTTCTTGCTCTAGGCACAAACCAAGAACCAGATGCGTATAGAAGTGTTTAGGGTTTTGTGTTAATCGTATTGTAAAAACGTATATCCATGCAGAATGATGTGACCTCTATTTATAATAGAGAATATTCAAAACCGTGGCTCATGGAATTATGTATAATTAACGGCCCATTGATTATATCATAATTCTTTCCATAATAATAGGGATCAGTGGTTATCAGTGGAAACATTATCACTAGCAGTGGTAATGTTAACACTATCAGTGGAAACACTAGCAGTAGAATGCCAGCAGCAGAATCACACTATCAGCAGAATCAAGCTGTCAGCAGAATCCTATCAGCTGTCAGCAGAATCTTATCAGCTGATTCAATACATAACCACTATTGAGTCAGGGGATTCAGTGACCAAATGGGTGTATACTCCATACCTCCAAACTCATTACCAGGTGTGAATTGATCCCTCAAGAGCACTAAATTTTCCAACAATCCTCCCCAAATTTAGTTCTCTTCCTTTGCATGAAAAATCAAACACAAAAACAAAACAAGTGCATAAATGAAAATATCCTGAGGATTGAATTTCCACATTAGTACATATACTTTCAAATATTCGAGAATCAGGGTGTTCTAAGAATTGAACCCTTCAACCCATTTGAATACCTGATGATAAATACACACAAGCTTTCAAACACTAAAATACTCCTGACACTATACAAGCCATGTGTCCATATTCAATTCATAAATGTTGTAAAAGCTAAAAGTCCAAAGCTTCCTGAAGCGGCAAAACTTCAACATTCACATAGGTGGTTCATCTTTAATTCATGCTCCTGCTTAGCACTTTTTCAAAGAAAATTAACCATTAAGAAGTGAAGACTTCATCCTCCTTTCAGCAGGTAACAAGCACAACCTTGGGATGTTTGTGATACATGTGCTTCAGTCCACTAAATGATCAGCTTTCCACATTGAACTCAGCTTCCAAGTTTCCTTAGAAGGAAGTTGGGTATCCTTGCATTCAGTGACTAAGTTGGACTTAAACCCATCCCTTTAGCAGACTTCAAAACCAAGTCTCTAGCCAAACCCTTCGTCAAGTGATTAGCTAAGTTTTGTTGGGATTTAACAAACACTATAGATACAACCCCATTCATGATAAGCTCACAAATCATGCTATGCCTAACACCTAAGTGTCTAGACTTCCCATTGTACATCTGGCTATAAGCCTTTGCCAATGTAGCAGCACTATCACAACGGATAGAAATAGGTGCTATAGGTTTAGACCACAATGGAATCTCAAGAAGCAAGTTTTTCAATAATTCAGCTTCTTTGCCAGCAGCAGCTAAAGCCACAAATTCAGATTCCATGGTTGAACTAGTAATGCAAGTTTGTTTCTTGGATGCCCAAGAAATTGCACCTCCACCAAGTAGGAATACCCAGCCACTTATAGACGAATTGTCTTCAGTGTTACTGATCTAACTTGCATCAGTGTATCCTTCTAATACTGAAGGATAACCAGTATATGAGAGACTATAATCCATAGTTCTCTTCAAATACTTAAAGACCCTCTGAATTGCTTGCCAATGATGAGCACTAGGATTACTAGTATACCTGCTCAGTTTACCCACAGCAAAAGCAATATCAGGTCTTGTACAAGTCATGGCATACATCAAGCAGCCAATCACCCTAGAATACTCAAGTTGAGATACAGCTTTGCCAGTATTAGGCATTAGCTTTTCACTTGTATCCATAGGAGTACTCACTGGAGTACAATCAAAGTAATTAAATTTCTTTAACACCTTCTCAATGTAATGAGACTGAGAGATAGAAATTTTGTTACTTTCATGTTTAATCCTTATGCCAAGGATAACATCTGCCTCCCCCATATCCTTCATGGAGAACTTTGATGACAAAAATTCTTTTGTAAGATCAACTTGATTTTGGTCAGTGCCAAAGATCAACATGTCATCAACATATAGACAAATGATGACTCCTTTACCAGATTCATCAAATTTGCTATATACACATTTGTCAGCTTGATTAAGTAAATAACCACTAGACAAAACCCTTCATCAAACTTTTGATGCCATTGCTTAGGTGCCTGTTTTAGTCCATAAAGAGACTTAATCAGTTTACACACCTTGTTTTCATTGCCAGGCATGATGAAGCCCTGAGGTTGGTTCATGTAAACCTCCTCATCTAAATCACCATTCAAGAAAACTGTCTTCACATCCATCTGATGAATAATCAGATTGTGAATTGATGCCAAAGCAATTAGCAATCTTATGGTACTGATACGTGCCACTGGAGCATAAGTATCAAAGTAGTCTATTCCTGACTTTTGTTTAAAGCCTTGAATAACTAATCTTGCCTTGAACTTTTCAACAGTTCCATCTACCTTTATTTTCTTTTTGAAAATCCATTTGCTACCTAAAGGTTTGCAACCAGGTGGTAGATCAGTCAACACATAAGTGTTATTGCCCATGATAGAGTCCATCTCATCATTAATTTCTTCTTACCAGAAAGCAACATCCTGGGACTTCATTGCTTCTTCAAATGTTTTGGGATCATCCTCCACAATGAAGCAATAGGAGTATTGGTCAGAGACCTCACTCCTTGTACCTTCAATTAAGTATAATTGAAACTCAGGTCCAAATGACTTTGGAGTCCTCACCCTATTGCTCCTTCTGAGCTCAGGTTCAGGTTGTTGTTCCACAACCTCAGCAGGAACCTCATCAGCAGGAACCTCTGAAACACCATTGTCATTGGTTCCATTTGGAATCCTTTAACTTGGTCTAGGGATAGATGAGAATCTGTTCTCATCAAATAGTGCATCCCTTGATTCAATTATTGAGTTAATTGAAACAGACTCATTAGGTTCTATAACATAAAACCTATATGCCTTGGAATGCTCAGCATATCCAACAAAGATGCATTCAATGCCTCTTTCACCCAAAGTTTTCTGCTTTGGATCAGGGAGTCTTACAACAGCCCTACAACCCCATATCCTAAGATAATTAAGGTTAGGTTTCCTTTTAGTCCAAAGTTCATAAGGGGTAACTTTGTTCCTTTTGTTGGGAACCCTATTTAATAAATAGCAAGCTGTTAACATAGCTTCACCCCAGAACCCCTGACTCATCCCTGAATAGGACAACATGGAATTAACCATCTCCTTCAGCACCCTGTTTTTCCTTTCAGAAATACCATTTTGCTGAGGAGTATAAGGGGCAGTCGTTTCATGGATTATTCCAACAGACTGAAAATACAGAGTATTCATGTACTCACCTCCCCTATCAGTCCTTAATCTTTTGATCAGGGAACTTTGTTGTAATGCAACTTCAGTTTTAAATACTTTAAATTTATCTAATGCTTCATCTTTAGAATGTAATAAGTAAACATGACAAAACCTAGAAGCATCATCAATAAAAGTCACAAAGTATTTCTTATTCCCCAAAGAGGGAGTAACATGTAAATCACAAAGGTCACTGTGAATTAACTCCAAAACTTTAGTTTCACGTTTTACTCCTTGAAAAGGTTTCTTAGTTATCTTGTTCAACATACAAGTTTTACATTTTTCAGTGTTCATATCAAAAGCTGGTATTAACCCATCCTTAGACATATCTTGCATTCTTTTAAAATGTACATGGCCAAGTCTTGCATGTCATAGGTTTGAATCATTAAGTTTAGATGTAGATATAAAAGCAGAATCAATATTATCATGAACAATATTAAGTCTGAACATTTGATTACATAAATAACCAAAACCAATAAACACACCATTTTTAGACAAAACAAACTTATCAGATTCAATAACCTGTTTATAACCACAATTATTCAAAACACTACTAGAAACCAAATTCTTTCTAATATCAGGAACATGTAAAACATTAAATAAAGAAACAATCTTTCCAGAACTAAACTTCAACTCAACACATCCTTTTCCATGCACCAGGGCAGTTGACTCGTTTCCCATGTGAAGAATAGAACCATCATTCATTGACTTGTAGGCCTTGAACCAGCTTCTATCTTTACACACATGAATTGTTGCTCCAGAGTCAACCCACCACGCAACATCATCATCCTGCACAAAGTAAATATCAGATATATATGTAACATAATAAATCTTAAAAGACTTATTAAACACATTCTGACCTTTCAGAGAATTGGTGTTACCATTCCCTCCACTTGTGCCTGATCCATTGGATTTGTTTCCAACTTTACCACCCTTGCAATCTTTCCTGAAGTGTCCAGGTTTCCCACACTTCCAACAAGTCACCTTAGGTTTCTTGTTAAGATCAGATTTGGTGTTATCTTGATGCTTACGCTTGCCCTTGTTGTCATTGTACTTGGTAGAGTTGTTATGCTCCACCACATTGACAACTGATGGACCAGTAGCAGTGCTACTCTTTGGCTTGTCAATGTCTTGAGCTTTGAGTGAATCCTCAATGCGCAAGTGACTGCCCAACTCAACAAGAGTTAACTCCTCCTTCTTATGCTTAAGCATATGCTTAAACTCTTTCCAAGAAGGAGGTAGTTTATCGATGATACAAGAGACTGAAATAGCCTCATCCATGTTCATCTTGTGTTCTGTGAATCGACCAAGTATACTAAGAAGTTCATTGTATTGTTCCATGACAGGTCTAGAATCAACCATTTTGTAATTGTTAAAATTACTTACAAGGAACTTCTTACTTGATGCATCCTCAGCCATATATTTGGCTTCCAAGGAATCCCATAGTTCTTGAGTAGTTTCAACATTCTGATACATATCAAAAAGAGAATCAGACATACCATTGAGAATCAAACCTCTGCATATGTAGTCATCATTCTCCCACTTGCTCCTTGCCCTCATCAGATCCATAGTAGCATCATCTCCATGATCTTCTGGAATCTCAGTCGTGAGAACATACACCACATTTATACTTGACAATAAGAAGTGCATCTTCTTTTGCCACCTTCTGAAATCAACACCTTCAAACTTTTCCAACTTGGAAAAGTTAGCAGCCATTTGTCTCATAGCAGCAGCCATTGATTATCACTAATAGTTTCTATTGATTGTTGGTTGTTATTTGTAAAACAGTTCCCAGATTAGGGTTAAGATAATCAATAAAGGTACCGGATATTCACTTGAAATCGTGGTATCACTTTCCAATAGAAACTATTCGACCCTATGCCTGGGTTACACGAATATCTCTATGGGATAAGACCAAGTGATGTTCTTGCTCTAGGCACAAACCAAGAACCAGATGCGTATAGAAGTGTTTAGGGTTTTGTGTTAATCGTATTGTAAAAACGTATATCCATGCAGAATGATGTGACCTCTATTTATAATAGAGAATACTCAAAACCCTAGCCCATGGAATTATGTATAATTAACGGCCCATTAATTATATCATAATACTTTCCATAATAATAGGGATCAGTGGTTATCAGTGGAAACATTATCACTAGCAGTGGTAATGTTAACACTATCAGTGGAAACACTAGCAGCAGAATCACACTATCAGCAGAATCAAGCTGTCAGCAAAATCCTATCAGCAGGATCAGCTGTCAGCATAATCTTATCAGCTGATTCAATACATAACCACTATTGAGTTAGGGGATTCAGTGACCAAATGGGTGTATACTCCATACCTCCAAACCCATTACCAGGTGTGAATTGATCCCTCAAGAGCACTAAATTTTCCAACACCGGTCACGTTTCTTTTTGACCACCTCATGGTTGTTTATCAAAAATCAAACTTGAGATCTTACATATTTTATTCTTATCACAATGATTTGGTCACTAGGTTACTTACTATTTTAATGTAAGTCAATTAGTCACAGATTGTTTAGTTACGTTCTTCCATGACTAACCTATGAGAATGTGTTTTGCAAATTTTGAACGTTTATGGCAATAGTATTTTAGTTGCTAAATTAACTTGAAAAGGAAATTACTATATTTGTTGTCGATTGAGACATTGACTTATTGTTTTCATACATTAATTATAACAAGGGTAAATTGCAAAAATGGTCCTTAACGTTCCACAAAATTGCAAAAACGGGACCGAGACAAAAAATAGCGCAAAAAAGCCACCCACGTTCCACATTTTCGCAAAATCGCCACTGAGAGCTATTTTCCGTTAACTCCCGTTAGTTTTCTCGTCAGTCAAGGGTATAATCGCCATTTCACTCGCTTCCCGCCTTTGACTACCCCAACTTTATTTCAATGACCAAATTTGCAAAGTTATAAAACTTAATTTTGGAGGCACACTTGGCGATTAACCTTTCCCTCTTTTTTTGTGTAACTCGGCAACCCAAGCGATTGCATAGGACTATAAAGTCCATGTTTATCCCGCTTATTCAACCATAACACACACAATCCCAGCGATCAAAACAACCGACGATGGCAAACAATGGAAAAGGGAAGAGTATCTACATTGGTATCGAGGAAGAGGAATTTGATAAAGTTTTAAGAACCTATTATCTAAACGATTACTTCTTGATGCATTTGGCGGAGAACCAATTGATGAGTATGGTTCTTATAGGAAGATACCTAAGGAGTTAAGAACTAAGATTCTGACCCATCTGAGGAAACAAGATGGCTACTATGAAGCGCTTTTGAGTGATGATGAGGAGGAGGAGGAGGAGAAGCAAGAGCATGTGGATACCGTTTTACCCAAGTTTGATGAGTTGGAACAGAAGATTTCCAATCTTGAAAAGGTGTTCAAGTATCTAAAGGAGAAGAAGGACAAAAAAGAAAAAGAATTGAAGAAAAAGAAGAAAAGGGGTAATGCGGAGGGCAGCGGTTCAAACTACTAAACAAGTGTTTGTTTAGATATCTGTTGGAAATTTGTAATGGTTGTGAACTCCTATGATCAATGAAAGTTTTAATGTTTATGTTACTGATATGTTTGTGTTTCGATTTTCATTTCTTTATGTTTGTGTCTCATTTTTGAAATATATGGGTACTTCCTATGCAGCTTATGCAGAAAGCATTAGATAGTTGATGTTTTGCATGAAAGTCAAACAGGTGAAAGTCAAACGGGTGAAATTCACTTGGTTTATTGACTAGCACTAGTAAGATGTTAATATTCCTTGACCTACCACACAAAATGAAGTAAATTATCCAACCAACTAGTATAGTAAAGTCTCCTGTCCAACTTTATCAAAAACATACATATGGCAGAAAATGAGTCGTAATAATACACAGGTAGAGAAAGTAAGTGGTTGTGTAATTGGTCTCGGTATTAGAAGTGGGAACAAAACAGGAGGGGGTGGTGCAAAGATAGAGGTATTGGACGAAAGATGCTTCATCTGTTGTGGGGATGTTAAGTGTTGGAGGCATAGAGTTGTGATACTTGAACAGGCAGGTTGTGCAACGGCAGAGGTAGTAAGTGGTGGTGTCATTGGTTTGGGTATTACAAGTAGAAACATAAGTGCAGGGGGTGCTGTAGATGCGACTCAATCAACTGAAGCAAAGAAGAAGAGAAAAAAAAGCCAAGAAAGTTCATTAAAAACAACAAACTGAATCATTATGTTTAGTCTGTGTTTCTAGGATGTAGTTTTGGGCATGTCCAAACCACAAACTGAATCACTATGTTTAGTCTATGTTTTAATGTTTCATTAATGTCAGCTTCTTGTTTATGTTTGTGATACCTATCAAATACAATAACGAAGTATAAACATATGTGAAGACATTATTCATACAAAATCTGGATCATGAGATCCATTACATTCATTAACCATCACTAATCTCAAAACAACCAACCCCATCCATTACATTCATTGACCATCACTAATCTCAAAACAACCAACCCCCTCATGGATATTTCATCTTTACAACAAACTCAATCTTCTTAAACATCTTGTCCTTGACTTGCCTGGACATCATCAACAGTGCATTCGCCCAACGCTTATCAATTGTTTGTAGCCTCCTAAGCTTCTTTGTATTGCTCCTTGCAGTTCTTGCACGTGAGCAGTTTCGAAGTCTACCAATCACATCCCCCCTACGTTCGACCCTTTCAGTAATTTTTTTGGACTTGTACTCCAAATCGTATGCCTGCTGCAAGTCTTGAAGAATCTCGGTGTGGTAAGGGCCAAGCATTAGTTCAGTTAGCACATACGAGTTACAGACAACCCTTAAATTAATATCACATTCAGAGTTGTTCATGGTTAAGGAAATAGGGAGTTGTGTTTTGCAAGTATGTGTTTTAAGATATGCGTATTTAGTAGCCTTCATGTGTTTGCCTATAAAAGGGCTTATAAAAGATTGCCACGTACTGTGTAGGCTTCATGTGTGGATGATTGAGCCCGAACCACCTAACTTATATTAACCAAATAATGGTCAACAAAGTCAAATAGCCTAGGTCAATGCTCCGGGTAATATAAGGTATCACCAGGTCGTTAAGTCCCGTTGAAGTGTGAATTGTAACTCTAGCGTAATTGTGATCGGGTAATTATTCACAGGAAAAGGTTATGATCAGAATTATTTGGAATTTATTAACAAATATAGCTTAGGAAAGCTACGTGAGTGATTAATGGAATTTAGATTACGGAGATTTGAGCTAAAAACTAAAAACGTACGTTTTAATTAAAAAACGTAAACAGACGCACAAAACAAAAAGTACAACTGTAGGATGGAAAGGGTTAAAAGTGTAAAATTGAAATTTTTACAATCCTAATAATAAAATAAAATTTTAAGAAAAATTAAAATTATTTTTACACTATTTAATTATTTATAATTAATTAATTACTAATTATCTATTTAATACTAATTAAACTAATTAGAATTATTAAAAATACTAAAAAGACTTAGAAAATTAAGAAAAATTTTATAAATCTAATTAACCATTACAGGAATCCTAAAAAATTATAAAAAGTTAATTTTATGTATTTTTAAACTAATTAACTAATTATTATTCTATTTATTAATTAATATCTAATTAAACTATTTAAATTATGAAAACTATTAAATGAACAGTAAAAATTCTAGAAAAATTTATAAAAATGTTTTAACTAAAATACAAGCTAGAAAAAATATAAAAACTAGGTTATACTATATAAAAACTAATTATGCTAATTAATTGATTAATATTAATTAAAACTAAATTAAACTAAAATTAATTAGAAATACCACTAAATGACAAAATAAAAATCTGGAAAAATTTGTAAAATTATTTTAACCTAAAATTTAATTTCTAAAAATATAAAAGTGATATATTACTTAGAAATTAATTAAAAAGAAAAATAAATAGATAAATCCTATTAAATAGAAGCTATCACTATTCTTAAAAGTGGTTTTTTTTTGATTTTTTTCTTTTTCTAAACTGATAATAAGATAAAAACAAGTAACTTTAACAAAAACACTTTTGTTTTAACCCAACAAATAAGCAATTGAAATGCTTATTACACCCACAGTTGACTTTTGTTGACTGTGGAGTGTTTTAGCTCAAATGATGAAATGTGGGGTCCACAATGGTTGAGATTGGTTTCTCTGAGTCTAACAATCAATAATAAGCAACTGACAACCAACAAACAAGCATCAATAAGCCAAAAAGCTACAAATAAGCAATTGCTAAATGAAAACTGAAGCAGTTTGGGGACAAACTTAAGGGCCAAAAACAAATGGTGTCCACAGGCCTAGGGTTCAAATAAAAGGTTCACAAATACTCCTGGGTAGGAGGGGGATTGGGAGAACCAACTATTGCTGTGTGGGACCCACTGGATCAACCACAATAGACCACCAAAATGTGGTGGTGAGCTGAGGTATCAGATGTGCAGGGCAGGGGTATTGCCCTGCAGCCTACTTCAAGGGGGTGTGGGACCCACCAAACAAAATCCTAAAATTTTGATAAAATTTACAAAAATTAACAAAGTGACAAAGACTAAGCACACCAATTTTCAAACCTTAAAACCTAAAATCAAACAAGTTACAACCCTCCTAAGTTGGAGCAAAATGACTGAGATGAATTTTGACTTTAAAGAATTTTTGCACCACTTTGACTTTCATGAACTTTTGCTGCTTCTAAGTGATCAATACATGTTTATAAAACCTAATGGAAACTAAATCAAGCAATCTAATCTAATTTTTTATTGAAATCTAGAATTTGGAATAACAAAACTCAAACAGTGGCCTGTTATGAGGATCTAATGGCTATTTTTGACTTTTGCCTATAGAAACTTGGTTTTTAAGCTTTATCAGACCTAAACTACCCTAAGGTGACCAGTTACAAGCAAAAACAACAACAACAAACACTCTCAGCATGGTCAATTTACAAGAAACAAACACCCTCTTAAGTGGACTGTTTCTAGATTTTCCAAACAATTGCACTTCTAAGACTGTGAGACTGATTAAAATCAACTTATTAAGATGCAATAAGAGTAAAAGAGCCTAAAAACAAGGATTTATTGCAACAATGCTCAAGTTCACATGATATGGTAATTAGATAGTCCAATTGAGTTTTTAACAGCTCCAAGTATTCTACTAAACTAGCTACTGATTTTAAGTGATGAAGTGAATAAGTAATACTAATTAAGCATAAAGTACACTAAGATAAGCTAGATTGAGCAGTGGAACAGTAAAATAAAAAAAATGGTAAATGAAGGCTTACAAAATGCTTTCCTGCAAGGAACTGAGAACCATAAACCAACAATGAACCTAAGCTCCCATGAGCACTAAACCAGTTTTCATCCACTTCAATCCATGCTTCAGCTTAATATCCCATAAACAAAACTTTTTGTGATTTTTTTATTTTTTATTTTTTATTTTTTTTGTTTTTGGCAATATTTATAGAACTGATTCTCAAGTAAGTTCAAAAGCTTGAAAAGCTTTTGAACCTAAATATGGAGTCTAACTGAGCTTATATTGAGCTTACACTACTTAACACCTCAAAAACACAATTTTGAGAAATTTAATTAAACTTTGAACACTGAAAAGCAAGAAGTTATATAAACTTAAATCTTCATTAATAAAAAGAGAGTACAATGAAAGAGAATACAACTGAAAATTACAAACATAAAAAACTACTTAGCCACATTGGCTTTTACAGAAGCTTATATAAACCAAGACATTGACCTCCTGCTTCCCCTCTTTCCTCTTTTATTGACTTTTTCTGACTTCTTGCATCTCCTTGATCAAATCCCACCCATTGGATTGGGTGGGAATCATCCTAGCCGTATAAATGAAATTGGGCGGGAAAGCTTATTTTGGCAGCTAGGGGATTACTTGTGAGGATTTTTAGCTCAATTAAGAAGTTTTGGAAGGTAGTACTAGTGGAGGAGACAAGGAGTGGGTTTGGCTGAAAAGAGGAGGGGGGGGGGGTTGTGTGTTTGGTGAGGATTGCAGGCAAGTTGGGAGGTGGAAGGAGGGAGTCAATGCGGGTCAAAGGGATTTGATTATTTAGAACGGTTTGGGAGTTTGGGTGGGCTAAGGTGTGACTGGGCTTGGTTACTGGATCGGTTTGGTGGGTTTGGTTTTGGGTTTAGGTTTAGTTTATTTATGATCCGGATTTGGTGTTAGTAACTTTTTAAATCACAAGGACCATTCATGTAATTTGGCCGAACTATGAGGGGTGAAAATGACATGTTCCCAAAATATCCTAAGGGGTGTAATTTGCCAAGTCTGAATTCCCATGGACCATAAATGTAATTTTCGCACTTTTGAAATTCCCGGGGGCCATAAATGACAAGTTTCCAAAATTGAGGGACTAATGTTGTAATTTCCTTAAACTCACACCAAAGGATCATTTTTGACAATTTATGATTTTCCAAGGACCCTAGATGATTTTTCATTCAAAATTATTCCACCCGGGATCAAATCTGTCAATTTCCAAAACTCCAGGGACCATTTTTGTCAATTTTGGATTTTAAGGGGTAAAAGTGTAATTTTCTCAAACTTTATCACCCAAGGACTTATTTTGATAAATTTTGACTTTTCTTTGCCTTGGGTTGACTTTTCTTTTATTTTAAACTTCCAGGGACTAGTTTTGCCAAATTTTGAAACTTGAGGGACTGAAACTGCCAATTGTGCAAACTTTGTTCGTTTTTCATTTGTTTTCAAACATTTTGCATCTAAAACATATAAAACACACTTTTGTAATAAATTGTGTATTTTGATGCGTTTTTGGGTGTTTTTTGGATGTTTTGGCAGTCCAGATACGGTAAAAATGATGAGTGTTTGAGCACTCATCAATCCCCCACACTAAGCTATTGCTAGTCCCTAGCAATCTTTTGAGAAAAACTTGATGGATTTTAATCTCTTTACCAAAAGCCATCACTTCTAGAGTAGCCAGGTGTAAGAACTGTGGCACACCTGATAACCGTGTGATTTTGAGCAAACCACCAGCTGTCAACGGATTTGATAAGTCTTTACCAGGAGCCGTTTGCTCCTGGACTAGCCAGCATCTTGATGGACCTAGTCAACATCTTGGTGAGCTGATTACCAATTATGGATTTTCCACTGCCTTTACCACAAGCCATAATCTTGCGGGCTAGCCAACTCATTTGTTTTTGGGGAGTTGAGGAACCGGACAATTTTGGGCAAATTGCAAGCCGTGAACGGATTTGAGTTGTCTTTACCAAGAGCCGTTTGCTCCTGGACTAGCCAATCCTTTTGTCATTTAGACTTTGGCGGACTGATTACCACAAAAATTTAGAAATAAAGTGAAAAATTTTTGAAAAATTTGGCCAAAATGGGGGTATTTTGAAAGTATTTTGCGATAAAATTCGCTAGAATTTCCCCCCCCCCCCCCACACTTAGAAATGAATATTGTCCTCAATATTCAAAGTCCCGGCTATTATGCCGAATCTAAGAACGTAAAAAGATAATATTCGAAGCTAACTGTGGAATTTTGTTTTGCATTTTTCACTTTATTTATCTGTACATACAATCACACACTTTTTTTTTTTTTTTTTTTTTTTTTTTTTTTTTTTTTGAACTTATATACATATATACATTTTTCAAATAGCGGGGGGTTGGCCATTCCCCCACACTAGGGTGGTAGAAAATAGAAGGAATCAGAGATACGGGTGAAAACTCGTATTGTTGCTAATTTTTGGTCATTGAGTCGTTAGCTTGACTCTATCCCCGAATTCAATTGTCCTTGGGGAAAGTTTGGAGATCCGGGACAACCATGGATGGTATGTCCTCTCCAAAGTAATGTTTCAACCGATGTCCATTCACTTTGAAATTAGGTCCGTCATTTTGTGATAACTCGACGGTGCCATAAGGATAAACCTTAACGATAGTGAATGGACCAGTCCATCGGGTTTTTAGCTTTCCCGAGAAGATCTTGAGTCTAGAGTTGAAAAGAAGGACTCGATCACCAACGTTGAAAACGCGGTTTTTGATCTTGGAGTCATGAATCTTCTTTGTCTTTTCTTTGTAGATCAAAGAGTTCTCGTAAGCTTGATCACGAAGTTCATTTAATTCATTGAGTTGAACTTTCCTATGATCACCCGCAGTTTTGAGGTCAAAATTTGCATGCTTGAGAGCCCAATAGGCTTTATGCTCAAGCTCGATCGGAAGATGGCACGCTTTCCCGTACACAAGCTTATAAGGCGTACACCCAATGGGTGTTTTATACGCCGTACGGAAAGCCCAAAGTGCATCATCTAATTTATCCGACCAGGATGCACGATTTTCCCCAACGGTTCTTTCCAATATTCTCTTTATGCCTCGATTGGAAACTTCTACTTGTCCACTTGTTTGAGGGTGGTACGCAGTAGAAAGACGGTGGGTTACACCATACTTTTGCATGACTTTATCGAATTTGTCATTGCAAAAATGCGTACCACGATCACTAATTATAGCACGTGGAGTTCCAAATCGAGCAAAGAGAGCTTTCAAAAACTTCACAACTACTCGGGCATCATTTGTGGGTAAAGCTTTTGCTTCGACCCATTTTGACAAATAGTCAACTGCCACAAGTATATACTTGTTTCCATGAGATGAGGGAAATGGCCCCATAAAGTCGATGCCCCAAACGTCAAAGATTTCACAAACTTGAATTGCATTTTGTGGCATTTCATTCTTTTGTGAAATATTCCCGTGACGTTGACAAGCGTCACAGGATTTGACCAATTCATGGGCATCCTTGTAGATTGTGGGCCAAAAGAAACCGGAATCAAACACCTTTTTGGCGGTGTAATTTGGATTGTGGTGGCCCCCCGTGGGACCAGCATGGCAAGCCTTTAAGATTTCAGCGGCTTCTTGACCATATACACACCGCCGGATGACTTGATCCGCACAGATTTTGAACAAGTAGGGGTCGTCCCAAAAGTAATGTTTGACATCCTTGAAAAATTTATTTTTTTGTTGGGACGACATCCCTTTCACAATGAAGTTACCCGCAAGATAGTTTGCAAAGTCGGCAAACCATGGGGTAATCGAGTCTCCACGAAATGAAACCGCATCGAGGGTTTCGAGAGGAAATGTTTCATTTATTTCCTTTTTCTCGAAAGCATTTTGGTAAGGGTTTTCAAGACGGGAGAGATGATCAGCAGCTAGGTTCTCAGCTCCTTTTTTATCACGAATAATGATATCAAATTCCTGAAGGAGGAGAACCCAACGAAGAAGTCTCGGCTTTGCATCTTGTTTTGCAAAAAGGTACTTCAAAGCCGAGTGATCCGTATACACTATGCTTTTTGTCAAGATCAAATATGACCGGAATTTCTCAAAGGCATACACCACAGCTAATAATTCTTTTTCAGTGGTGGTGTAATGACTTTGAGCCTCGGTCATAGTTTTGCTGGCATAGTGTATAGGCTGAAAGTGTTTAGACCTGCGTTGCCCCAAGACTGCCCCTATAGCATAATCGCTAGCATCACACATAAGTTCAAAGGGCAAGTCCCAATCGGGGGCAACAAGAATAGGTGCCTCGGTAAGCCTTTTCTTTAATGTTTCA
>JARVZY010010549.1:0-24570 GCA_030686995.1 Artemisia argyi | reverse complement strand
TACAGGTCTATGATTGGTTCTTTGATGTACTTGACTGCCTCAAGACCTGACATTACATTTGCTGTGAGTGCATGTTCAAGACACCAAGTCACTCCACTTACTTCTCATATGAATGCTGTCAAGAAGATTTTTAAGTATCTTAAAGGCCAACCAAACTTAGGTCTTTGGTATCCCAGAGAGTCTCCATTTCAGCTAGCAGCTTATAGTGACAGTGACTATGCTGGTGCCAATTTGGATAGAAGATCCACAACTGGAGGTTGTCAATTTCTTGGAAGAAGACTGATTTCTTGGCAATGCAAGAAACAGATCATAGTTGCTACCTCTACTACTGAAGCAGAATATGTTGCTGCTGCCAATTGTTGTGGACAGGTTCTATGGATTCAGAATCAATTACTGGATTATGGGTATAATTTCATGAATACTACAATTTTCATTGACAATCAAAGTACCATTTGTATTGTTAAAAATCCAGTTTTTCATAATAGAACCAAACATATTGAAATCAGACATCACTTTATAAGGGATGCTTATGAGAAACATTTGGTTAAAGTGGTCAAAATTCACACAGATGAAAATGTGGCAGATTTATTAACCAAGGCATTTGATGGACCAAGGTTTCAATATTTGGTGGTCCATATTGGCATGCTAAACCCTTAACTGCAAAGTTTAAGGGGAGGCATAAGCCTCAGGGGAGGCATATTCCTCAGGGGAGGATGATGACTGTAAACTTTGTATTATTTTGTATATTATCTCTGAATTTGTAATACTAACCCTCTAACAGTTGTGCAAGTTGTTTGGTGTATTTGCTTGTTTGATGTTTGGTTTGCAGGTGTTCTGAGAATGAAAGTCCCATGATAAATGTCACCAAGAGCTAAAGTCAAAGGAATGTGGTCAAAGTGCTGAACATGGTTTCTACTGATTAATTGAAACATGCTGAAGGTCTTATACAATGGATTAATTCAAATAAGATCTTTTCATTCATTCATAGAAACAAGTTACAGCTTACATTCAATGTTACAATTAAGATACAATGACCATTCCTAAACAATTGACTAATTCAGTACTACTAGCTTCTATCACTTATTACAAAATACTTGAGGCTATGACAAGTACAATGATGAAGCTGAAGATGAAAATGTAAGAAGAAGAGAAGGAAGACTGGGAAGATGCTCATGAATTAAAGTCAAGAGAATACTCAAGAACTTTGCCTCATGGTTACATTCCTCAATCATCTACTTCAGCTTCTCCTTTCCCTTACGTATGATCTCAGTCTTCTTGCTCTGTCCAATATGTTCTTGATGTGGAAGACCAGGTCCTGGAGCAGGAAGATCCAACACCAAATTTTGTGATGTTGGAAGAGATGGATCCCTAGTATTTGATCTTGGTTGGGATCTCTCTGGTGTGGAAGGAGGAAGAAAGGATGGATCTTCATGTTCTTCCTCTGAAGAGTCTTCATCAGAGGTATAGATGAAAGGAGAGACAAGCTCTCTCTCAGCAGGATTGGATACATTGCTTGGTTCACCCTTCAAATGAGCATTCCACTGTCTTTCTTGTGCATCCCATCGGTTCTCCAATGCTCTTTCAAAGTCAGAACCTTCAAACCCCCATGGATATGGTGGTACATCTTCTTCTACTGATGGAGAAGAGGAATTTGGATCTGAGGTTTTTGGGTGTGAAGACATAATTTGGATGGAGAATTGGGGTTAATAAGAATTAGGGTTTGAAAGACAATTTGGGAAAATTGATGAATGAGATGTGTTATCTGGGGTGATTAAATAAGCCAATTTTAGGAGTTACGATATTTAATGCGAGTTGGGTGGCACAGTAAAACCAAGATATTGACTGAAGATATTTTTACCTTTGGTTGATTCTGCTGATGGTTGACTATGCTTCAGCAGATTTGACTTTCATTGCTGCTGAAGGGTAAATTTTCAATTTAGAAGTTTTGTCAGACTTGGTCAATAAGTTGTTCCGATAATTTTGACCATGATTGAGGAACTTCCAAATTTAACCCACTCTGCATATCTTTTCGAATCAAAATTATTCGCCTATCACTCCAAATAAACCCATTATTCTCTGGAGTAATTCATAACCATCTCACACAAGTTCATTCAAATGGCTCAACTTGAATTAAAGGGCGACCATAACAAATATGCTTTTCTGAAAACAAAGAAGGGACATGAAGAATTCGATTTGATGGTGGAGTTTCTACAAAGGTCGAAGATTAATTATGCTTTGACGTATTGTCCCAATTTGGTGTGTGAATCCTTGGTGAAGCAATTTTGGGCATCTGCTACTAAGAGATCTACTACAGAGATTGTAGCTGAAATAGATGGTGTAGAATATGTGGTGACAGAAGGGTTAATAAGGGCAAAACTTCAGTTGGATGATGAAAATGGTGTGTATCATTCCAACACTGTAGAGATTCTTGCTGGGCTAAGAGAAGCTGGATATCAAAGTACTGATACATCCAAGTGGCACAAGAATCAATTTTGTCCTAAGTGGAGGTACTTGGTGCATCTGCTGCTTCAATGTATAAGCAACAAGTGTGGTGGATGGAATCAGTTCTCTCTGCAATTGGGTTGTGGTATTGTTTGTCTTTCTAAGGGTGAAACTTATAATTTTTCTAAGTTTATTTTTGATAATATGCTAGAAAGTTGGCTAAGGAACAAGAAGCTGAACAAAAAGCTGAGCTTGCCAGATTTCATGAATTGAAGACAAGAGAAGCTGAAATTCAAGCTGCTAGAAACAAACAAATACGGAAGGCTATGGATGAACAATATGCCTCTGCTGCACTTGAATCTTCTCAAGAATCTACTGATGAACAATTAGATACTCCATCAGTGGATCCTGCTGCAGAAGGTGATTCTGCTGAAGCAGCAGTTCATGATGCTATTTATGTTCCTGGAAGAAGAGGAAAGAGAATGGCTAAAGTAGGATCATTACATTCAAAACAAAGTCTAATTAATGTGAATGATTCTGATGCTTCATTTATAAGGGAAGGATCATCTGATGATTGGCCAGAAGGAACTAGAGTTGTTCTGGTGAGTTGGGAGTTAAGTAAAGATGGTCAAATCAATACCATTTACAGATTGGATAACACTTCCATATCTTTTGCATTTCTTCAGCAGATTCTTCATCTTGTAAATTATCAAGATTTAGTCACTCTATATGAGTTGGTTATTAAGTATTATGCCACTCATACTCCTGAAGGTTCTGGATTATATTTGTTGGGTGATCTTCAAGTATTGTTTGATTCTTCTACTCCCACTGGTGCAAGTTATGATATCTGGAAGAACAATCAGAAATGGAAAGTTCAGAGTTGGAAGTTCTATCCTATGTCTTATGTTCATGTGCTGGAAACTACCACTGGTCTGAGGATTATCATGGATATTACCAATAAATATCCTCTGAAGGTATCTTTGATGGAGAAAATGTTACAACAGAAGTTGGAAATTCCTCCTGATCAAGTTGGTAATACAAGATTGTTTGCTGAATCTTTGGTGAAGGTTTTCAAACAAAGGATTAAGACTTCCAGAGCAGGATCTGAATAGGGATATCATACTGTATATTTGTTTTAGTTTTTTTTATTAGTTAAAAAAAAAAAAAAAAAACTAACATTTTGTTGTATAGTATTTGTATGCAGGTTTGGTTATCAACTTACCTGATGTTGACTATTCCATCATAAAGTTGGCTAGTCCAAAGGGTACAGCTTTGGTAAAGACACATAAAATCTGTTGATAGCTGTAATGGTTTGCTCAAAACCATAGGGTTTTCAACTCACCCATGCTTCGTTGCTGAGTAGTTGAAATGGTTGTCAATTTACCATGGATTTTTCCTTTATGGATTCCAAATAATTGGCTAGCCCACATGTGTATGGCTTGTGGTAAAGGCAGTGGAAAACCATATTTGGTAATCAGTTAACCAAGATGATTTTCATCAAAATAATTGGCTAGTCCTGAGCAAACGGCTACAGGTAAAGACATCTCAAATCCGTTTATAGTTGATGATTTGCTAAAAATCATGTGGTTATCAGTGTACCTTTGAACACTTGGCTACTCCAGTAGTGATGGCTATTGGTAAAGAGACATCAAATCCATTATTTTCAATGATTCACCTCTCACAGGAGTTAACACACCTGGAAGTGATGAGAATAGTATGAAACTAATTTGTTTTGATGTACATTTGGTCATTTGTTGCTGCACAGAATGGAGTTTTCAAGTTTTTGCTGATCATAGAGATTCTGCTGAAGATGATTCTTTGCTGGTGCTATCTTATTACAATCCTCTTGGTATGTTATTTTGAAGATCTATCAAGAATCTTGAACTTAACTAGGTCAAATTCAAGATTAGGGGAGGATTGTTGGGAATTCTGTGAAGTAAGAATTCTGCTGCTGTTTCTGCTGAAAGGATCCTGCTGAAGAGTTGGTTTCTGCTGAAGACTAGTTTCAGCTTTATTAGTTTCTGCGGATATAGTATTTCCGTATTTTATGTAATATAGTTTGGATATGCATGAATTTATTTAGGAAGTGATAATGCATATCTTTTAGAAGTTTTAGAGTATACGTTTCTTGAGAAACGGTTTAGGGTTCCTTGAGTATAAAAGGAACACACGGTTTATGTATTGATAAACTTTTAGAGAATTCTTATTATAATTAAAAGATCCATAGAGGATCAAGAGTTCTTAGTATCAAGCTTGTGTTTTGTTTCCGCTTTATAAATACAAGTTGCAGAGATTGTCTATTAGTGTGTTATTGATTACAGTGACATTACTAACGATTCTAGAGTGCTCAAGAAGATCTATCAAGGTCTATAGCTCAACATGATATGAGTGAGTTTACCGGAGAACTCCTCGAAGGTGAATGAATCATACTCGGGGAGAGAAATTTGAGAATGAGAAGTGGTACTGCCACTAATCTTCTCTCCTATATGATCAAAAGTAAAGGCTTCAAACTCCGGAATAGGATCATCGGAGAAAATGTCACTATCTTTATGGGGATAGGAGATGAAATAGGTTTCTCTTTGAAAGCCTCAATTTTAGAAATGAGGAGATTGACATTCAATAATGTTGCACGAAGTGCTTCATCCTTGATTTCAGTGCCAATCTCATCATTCTCTTCTTCTAAGCTAACTAGCTTAGAAGGTAATTCTTCCATAAAAATGATGTCTCTACAAGATAACGAATCGTCATCATTAGAATCGGAGAACATCTCAACATGATCAGTTGGGAAGACAAGAGGAGGAGGGATATCACACAAATGATCAAGAATTCCCTGTGACTCTCTTGGGATTGGGACAAGGTTCTCAACACTAGACTTTATGAATTCGTCCGATTCTTTTTCGGGAACAGTGTCAAGATGCTCGTCCCCCATGCTCAAAGAGTGAGTGGGAACCTCGAGTGTGATAACAGTGGGTTGAGATGGAATCTCAACTGATGGAATTTCATCTGATGAATCTTTATAAAATTGAAGAATATCAAGTGTATCTTCATCATCACTGTCATCAGGAATGAAACGGAATCGAGAGCTAGATCTGGCTGCTTTTTCTTTTTCAATTGATTCCCTAATAGATCTTTCATAGGCATCTTGGGAATTTATTTTAGCAGCCTGTTCTTCAGCTAACAACTCTTCCATCGATTTTTGGTTTGGATTATCGGGGGTATGTACGATTCCTTTCAAATCTTTCACTAAATCCAAAAGATCAAGGGGAAGACTTTGAGGAATTGGCTGAGGTGGAGGTTCGTCATAATATGATGTGTCAAAATTGTTACAAGGAAATGGATTCCTTGTTTGACAATCGGTGCGGAAGTGCGGACCTCCACAGTAATCACAACAGTAAAACTGATGTGGCTGTGGGTTGTATGTGCTAGAGTCATAATCGTTATCAAGAAACTGCTCATAGACAAGCGTGTTTCCCGATTGACAATCAGAACTGTAGTGTGAACCACCACAGTACTCACAACACTAAAACTGCTGAGTCTCATGGTGTGGTAGCTGATGGAATAAATCAGTCGTGTCATGGTAGGAATTGGGATCTTGGTTATAGATAGACCCGTTTCCTGACTCTACCATGCCACAACCGGGGCAATTACCACCATTATAAGAACTACCACACCACTGGCAAATCAGAAGGTGTGGATGAGACATAGAAAGAATCAAAAGGTTTGGGAGGGTAAGGAATGAAGAATCAAAAGGGTAGGAGGGTAAAGATGAATATTTTTGGATAGACATTTTGTACAAATAAGAAAGAAAATGTTTTTGAGTTTTTGTGTTCGTTGAAAACTGATTTTAAAATGTTTTCGGGAACAGTTTTGTTTTTATATGAAAATAAGAAGATAATATGAACAAGGATGGGTAAATATACAATGAGTGTATATCCAGATTCACTAATACGCAAAACCGTTTAGAATAACGCGCACAACCTCCCCGGCAGCGGCGCCAAAATTTGACTCCTCCCGAACCAACCAGTCAACTGTGTGCTGTCAATAGGTCAAACCAGGAGAGAGTGCAAGATAACCGGTGAAGATAGGGTTTCCCCGGGTCGTTATGTCCCAACGAGGCGTGCAAAGGTATTAAAATGGGCTTGTGATCGAGTGACTTTGAATGAAAAAAGGAATTTTTGTTTTTGATTGGTTTTAAAGTAAAAGATTAAAAACTATTTTAAGCGATAAAAACTAGATTAATAAAGCAAAACTACAAAGCTTAAAACTAAATGATTAAAGCAAAGATAATAATAACACTAGTACCAAGTAAATAATATAAAGTTAACGATAAAAGATCACAACTAAAAATAACAAACTAAATTATGTTAAGCAAGCAACCTAGAAATATTTGGTAAAAAGATATACTTGTTAAGCAAATTATCAAGATCCTTAAGTGTGGTTTATTATTTCAGTTAAGTCCTTTATTGATGAATTAATATCTCTTACAAATAATTATTTTCTCACAACGTTGATTTATTTTGAAAACAATTTTTCATAAAGAGATATCAATATCTAAATTAAACCCAATTATTTTCACGGCTTTTGCCCGCTCAAACAACCAAAATTTTAATCTAGGTAACTTAAAAATTACTAATCACTATATTTGCTAACTTTTATAAAACCACACTCAATTCACGGAATAGTCTACTCAACAAGTATATAAAAAATCTAGTCACTAAGCATCATTACGATAAAGGCAACAATCATAGTATCTAAACTAAGCAAGACATTAAATATAAAAAGAGATAATCGAAAAGTAAAGAAAATGGATTAGAAGTCACCAAATGCGAAGACAACAGATAAATTGAACTCCATAACATATAACAAAAATACCCAAATCTACAAACTCATATACCCATATCCTCCTTGATAGCTCCATAATCTCTTTGTAGTTACCACTACTGACTTCTTATAATAGCTTCATAAAAAAATATCAGTTCATAAAATTACTAAAGAAATTATTTTTAAATAAATTTCTAGACTAAAACTGCTAAAGAAAAAATTATAGAAAAAGGAAGATGATTAAAAAACTAACAAGTAAAAGCTATGACAGAATCTTAAAGTAAATGAACAATGTTATCCGAATGTTCAGAGGGCCAAAAACGGATATAATGAAGGAAAATGTAAACATTGGTTCTTGTCCCAATTTACTAAAGAAAACAGATACGTAGTATTCAAATCGAAAGTTAATGTTTGTAAATGAAATTAAATGCTCACACTACCAAAAAGTAGGGGCCTAAGACTTCAAAAAAAGAAAAAATAATTTACATGTCGGCTCCCTCGTAGCACAACTAGTTTTAATAAAAAGTTAACTAATTTATATATTAAAGATATTTAAAATTATTAAGTAACCAGTTTAACTCTTATGAACCATAAACTCCTATTCTTTTTTAAAGTAAAAAAAAAAAATGATAACTAATGAGATTTAAGGTAAAATGGGTTTTGTAAACAAATAAAAGTAGAGATTGCAACACAAAAAAAAAAGTTCAGAAAATCAAAACATTAAAGGAAGAACACTACTATTAAAATAAATTAATTAGAAACTTGATTGACTAGTATATGGTTAATAACAAAGTCAGCTAATAACAAAAGTACTACTATTAAACTAATGCTTGAAAATCTGAAATTAAAGGAAGTAAAATGACGGAAATAAATTGTTGTTGTAACCGATCGCCACCAAGATAAGGGTGTCGGCTGCTGCTTATCTTTTACAAATGTTATAAATATATATGCCTTTTAGACATACACTTCCCTTGACCTAATCTCCAAAACCAATTCTTCAAATGTGATCCGCATCAACTGGACCAACTAGTGGGCTTTCATTTCTTGGGTTGCAGATTGGTTTAGATATGTTGGTTATTTAATTGGGAAAAGTCACATAAATATTGGGCTTTAGCTAACAATCTTCATGCTTCATCATTTCTTCATTCGGGCTTCGTTTAATCTTTAAAAATTTTCTTCTTTTGCCTCGATGCTCTAAATAAAATTATCATTGGTCTCGTAATTTCATGCACTTTCCAATCTCATGCTCGGATAATTTTTGGGTTGACTTTGACTTTGTCTTTAATATCACAGTATGTACCGCTTGTTGTCAAGTAACTGCATGCTTTCGCTCAAAATTGCATGTTTTCGCCCAGAATTCAATCCTTTGTACCTGAAACATATAAAAAACGCAAACCAAGGATATCTGCAGTATATTTGGGCCTATTTGGTCGTTTTTATGCATCAAGATGGGTACAAAATGATGAGTATTTACACACTCATCAGTACTTATCTCTAATTGAACATGAAAGATTCAAAGGGTTGAAACCCTTGAAAGAGCTTGAAAATTCGACCTAGGGTTTTTCCCTCAAAGTTGCACCCTAATGAATGAAATTTGGAAAACTATATATAGATTTTATAGGGTGACGGCGTCATGTATTAAGTTGTGACGCCGTCAACTCGCCGCCATAATAAAATCGTATTGCCTAGATCTGCTTGTGACGCCGTCATGTGTAAAATTTTTCTGGGCCGTCACTATTACTTGGACCATGACGGCCTTGGGTGACGCCGTCATCTCCAATGCACAAAAACTCACTGGATCATCACGTGTATTTCCCACATCCACCTATTTTGTTACTCTTGACGCCGTCATGTAAAAGATCTTGACGCCGTCAGGTACTGTTCCCAGCAAGGAAAATTGAGACTTTGCCGTTTTCTTCACTTTTATGCTCTAAAAACATCCAAAATGCTTCCCTTTCCAGATTTCTTTCCAAAAGCACCTAAAATGACAAAAGAAACGATTTAGTGCAATATTTGATCAAATAATCGCGAATCTGGACTTAAATGACCCCTTAAAAGATGAGTGCATAACACAAGTACTTTACCCATGAGTCCCAATCGTCCCAAAACAATATGTACAAGATATGACTCGACTTTGCAACCATGTAATAAATTAGATAATTAACTAAGGGTTTTAAACAAATAACAATAATGTACTAAAGATGAGTGCATACACGGAAGGCTAAGGCGATTTGGTTGCACATTTGGGTTGGTTGTAACAAATTCTTCCTTTAAGTAAAATGCTTAAAGTTTGAAATGAAAAAATAGGCTCGGGAGGGGTGTACTAGGGGTTTCGTGTACTAAAAATGAGTACAACGCTAAGGTGTGGGAAAAATTAATTGACTTTACTAGCCAAGTAATATGGCTTAAATGGTCAAGTAATTATGATACGGGTTCAACACAAGGGTGATCCTAATGCCTCTTATCATGTAGAAAATCCTACTACACGAATGTAGTCTCACTAGCGGTCTCGGGATGTATCACTAACGCAAGTTCTAGAATCTAAATGCTACCGGTACACTCATAAGCACTAATAATGAATGCTTTTCCTATCAAATCTAAAGGCGAACCTCAAATATTTGGGTGGAAAAATTTTCTGAATGGTACGGTTTTGTGCTAGTCATACAACTCCTATCCATGAGACGCTTGCTAAGGCTAAAGTTTCACTCCTAAATGTTGTAAAAAATTTTAAATTTGGTGCTAAAATTACACTAACAAGTATTTCTCTTAGTTTTATTACACACCTACCATCAAACAAACAAACTCAAGTGCAATTGTATCCTATAAGGCATCATTATTTACCCTCCCCTTTCACTTAGGATGAACATTGTCCCCAATGTTCAATTAAAGGATGTAAAAGTGAAATAGGTAAAAGCATGAAAACAAATACTCCCCTGATTCATTCGGTGTGGATAGTGTGTCAACAAGGTTAGATCTTCCTCCAAGAAAATGAACATTCAAAGCTTCCCTTCCAGAAAAATAAATCATCTTCTTGTCATATATAACCTGTTAAACCTGAGAAAACAAACAAGGCAACCTCGCATAAAATCGACGGCAATCTATATATACTAACAAGTCCTAGAAAACAATTTAAGATATAATACTTGTGGAATGAATGTTTGCAGATTTCCTGGAGTTTATAAAACTAAAGAATTAACAAAAACTTTAAGACTCCGTTAGAAAAACAAAACTCACAAAATTTCCAAAATTTTACACATGACGCCGTCAGGAGTTAACTCCTGACGCCGTCAGAAGTGACCTGCAGAAATCTTTATATTAAGTTTCTGGAAAATTTCTGGAAAAACTTATGTCCTATTTCCTAGAAAATCCTGCAAAACATCATTATGACTCGATACAAGCATTTGACTCTAACAAATACTAAGATACATGTTCATTTAATATTGTGGCGAATCAAGATCAATTTCGTTCTTAGAAACAGATTTGGGGTTTCCCCTTACACTTAGCTTTTGCAAAATACCTTTATATGAAGTTAAGATGAAGTTAAACGACAAAATAAAGCATTTTCACAATTTTAGTTTGAAACATGATCTACCAACAATAAAAATAAAGCATGCATACGAAAGCAAATAACAATCAAACAAATAAAAATCTCACAAATAAAAAAAAAATTGAAAAATTAAACAACCATGAAATTGAAATCCTACATGCATAATATCAAAAATAAATAAAAAGTATCCAAGGCCAACAGAGGCCACATCCTAAATTATTACAAGATAAATTGTTTTAGATCGTACAACCATGAATAAATTGTCCAAAGATCATAAATATCATGAGAAATCACTGGGGAGGGGGACCATAGCGGTAATCATATCCAGGAGGGAGGTGCCTGGTGTACCC
The DNA here is from genome assembly GCA_030686995.1 of Artemisia argyi. Taxonomy (NCBI): domain Eukaryota; kingdom Viridiplantae; phylum Streptophyta; class Magnoliopsida; order Asterales; family Asteraceae; genus Artemisia; species Artemisia argyi. Next base: position 13,410 of record JARVZY010010549.1, on the reverse strand, counting down.
GTAGGGAGGGTAGTCCATCTCGCGTCTAGGGAATGGGTCGATGTGCAACTGAGGCTCAACGTGGTCACGGGTCGAAAGATGCTGCATCTGGCGGATTGTGTGATCATACATCCAGTCAAACTCTGGTTAGTGGTAGCTCACCATGCGTCCACCTGACCCATCCACGCCCCTTGATGCACCTGCCAATCTCCCCGACCCATGTGCCGGTAATAGTCCGCAGACCCAACTTCATAGTCCCAATAATGCGGCTGCTAGGGTATACCCTCATCATCATCCTCATCATCCTCAGCGGCCGCTGGTCCTCCCACAACATACCAAGTAAAGGACCCATCCCCCAACTCCATCACAATACTCATCTGCTTGAGGGACTTGGCCCTCACCACCCTACATGCCCCACAGTCGCTCAGGTACCCCATAACCTCCGGCACAAGGATCCCATATGAACGAGCCAGGCGGGTCACAAACATCCCTCCATATATCTTGTCACTATCCCTCTCCCCCACACTAGTCTTCAGATAACTCGCTACCCAGAATGGGATGTTACAATATACATCCGCTGAAAACATGGTGTATAGGTAGAAAAGGTCTGAAGCAATGACACGGTGAGTAGTGCCATGGCGTCCCGACAAACTGTAGGTGATGCATCTGTGGGCTAACCTGATCATAGGGTCCCTAATGGAGGCCGCCTCAATGGTCGAGGTATATACCCCATTCCCAATATTCGGCCAGAACATGGAACACCTCAATTCATTCCTCATTGTCTCCCCATTTATCAGCCTCTGCATAAAACCACCCTGAACAGCCTCTTCCCGAGTATACAAGCCTAATCTCCACCCAAAATCAGTAACCGAGCACGACCTAAGCTCTCCCCCCAGCCTAAAATAAATGGTGGTACCTCCCATATCTGTCCTAGCCTCAGCCAAATCGAAGTGAAAAGTAGCAAAAAACTCTCTCACCAACTCACTATAAACCGTTTCCCTCATCCTAAACAACCTTTCCCATTGAGGACCCGTAAATGCATCAGTTTGGATCCTCCCAAGGAAATCATTCTCAAGGCCCTGGGCCCTCAAAAAGTCCCAATCAATCACTGCCCCTGCATCGATATGGTGATATAGTAGTTTCGCATATTTGGTGGTAGAAGCGTCATTATCAAACTCGCCCCAACTATGAACCATGTCACCAAAGTTTACACGTTGGGACCTTGATGAACTCCCTCGGTGTTGGCGGGTGCGCTTGCTCATTTTCCTAGAAAAAGATGGAACGGAATGGAAGTGGTTAGAATAAGTGTTTTATGAAGTTTAGCTGTCAGACCCATCTGACGCCGTCAGGTAATAGAACCTGACGCCGTCAGACCCAGCAAAAATTTAACCATGCAATTACGAGGGAAAAATCAATTTTCAAACTCTAAATCCATGACCCAAACACCCCTTTTTACAGAAAACATGGGTGGGGGATCAAAAAGTCCGTGATATGAAAGATTTTTCCGCAATTGACTCATGATTCATATCAACCACAACTACCTAATGCTTAAATCATGATTACAAAACACCTATAGAAAGGCATTTTGAGTTCTAAGAATGGATCAATGTTAGGGTTTCAGATGATGGGGGTTTTCAAAATTGGTAGGTCCTAAGGGTAATTGAACGAATAAGGATGAAGAAAAGTTACTTACTACGTGGAAATCGGTCACGGAAGATGTCGGATTTGACCTTGAAGATTCAGAGGTGGAGTAGCACTTGGGTATAGTTTGTGGGGTATGTGTTGAAAGTGATGGAAATGGGGTTAATATTGCTGAGAATGCGAGGTGACGACATCAAGAGTAAATTCTAACGCCGTCATATGCCCGTTTAATGGATACTTTGGGACAATTTCAAATTCAGTCCCTGCACTATTGTCAATAGTTAATCAAAGATATAAACTATGAGTAGCCATTCCCATTAGTGGAGTCCACCAGGGTCAAACATTTTGTTACTGTCACGAAGTGAGGTGTGGTTATGAATAGGGCTGGTCAGAATCCCACTTAGGTTGTGATCTTCATATTGGTAAATGGTGGGTACGGGAAGGAGTTGTTCCATAGAGGTTTCTAAAGCTGCGGTGTTTTTGAGGTGCAACCTTTTCACACCAGGTTTAAAACCAAAGGAACGTTTCTTATGCAAATTGGGGAGCGTGACTTGCAAACTCCCAACGAAGATGTTATGAAATTGCAAGTTCTTTTCTTCCTGAGGACGCTCATAGAAGTAAGGGGTAATTGAAGGTGAAGCACTTGGCGAGGGTTTTCCATCATCCTTTCCGTCACACACCAAAGGGGTTGAGAGTTCAAAGATTTTTTCGATTTTCCTCGGTTTGGATTTTTCCCCTAATCTTCTCCTTAATTCTTGATATGAATTCATCAGCTAAGTCCATGAAAGCATTACGAGTGCTTTCCATGCGAGTTTCTAAGTGCCAAATTTGTTTCTCCTGATTATGCATGAAGGTTATCATTATCCCTTCAAACTCCTCTTGTCATGAACGTTCAGGAAGATTGTATTTGCTAATTGCACTCACATGTCTATCGGGACTCATTGTGGTTTTAGCTGCAGGCATTTTAGCCCTCATCAATTCCTTAACCTGCCTCTCGATATTTTCCAATAATCGTTCTTGGGTGACGTTTACGTAATCTAGATTTCCTTCTATTGAAAACATCGGATCCTCCCATCCTTCTTCTTCGTATCGTGCTAACCCCTCAAGAACTTCCCAGCATTTATCAATGCTAAGTCTGTTTAGTCTACCATTGGCAGCGTAATCTATGGCCCTTCTCGTTTGACAATTAACTTTATCGTAAAAGATTTGAATTTGGAGCCATGGTTCTATGTCATGATGAGGGACTTTTTGGAGTAAGTCCTTGTATCGAGTCCATGCTTCATAGAAGGTTTCATCTTGATGTTGTTGGAACATCTAGATATCATTTCTAAGCTTGGTAGTTCTCCCCGGTGGGAAAAATTGAGCAAGAAAACAAGTGGTGAGATCATCCCATGAGGTGATGGATCCCGCAGGTAAACGTTCAAGCCATTGACTAGCTTGATCACGTAGAGAGAATTGGAATAGGCGTAATCGGGTTGACTCTCTAGTTGTAACATCAAGGTCTATAGAATCTATGATTTTAAGGAAATCCTTGAGATGTTGATTAGGATCTTCGGAACGAAGTCCATGGAATGCACATCCGCTTTGCACCAACCGGATGGTGTCGGATCGCAAGGGGGACACATTGGCTCCTTGAGTGAGCTCAATAGTGTTTCGATAGCCTTGGTGGCTAAGACGGGAATACCCTCCTAAAGTTCGGGGCCTAGGAGGTGGGTTTGGTAGTGGTGGGTTTTGTGGGTGGTTTTGTTGTAGTGGGTTGATGGGTTCAAAGATGTTACCACCTTCCATGATATCGGATGGTAAAGGTTACGAACAAAGACACAAAGAAATGAGATAGACTAAAGAAAACCTAAAAATAAAAAAAAAATCTTACTAGAAAGGAATCTAGCAAGTAGACCTAATAAAAATAAATCCTATCTAAGACAATAACTATTCCCCGGGCAGCGGTGCCAAAAACTTGATACGTGCTAATCGCACCAGGTTTTACCTCTCGAGGGATCTCGAGAAGCTTACAACCCCCACCAGGCAGTGTACCTGATCGTTGTAGTATAGTATAGTGGCAAGTACCGGGGGATTGATCGTTCAACTCAGGAATAGTGTCGCTAGGATTAGAAAGTCTAAAAACTAAGTCTAGAGGTGAGGGATTCTTTTTGAATTTTTTATATTTTATAAAAGCAGTAAAAATCTCGGTTTTCGGAAGAGTGGGCGGAATTAGTTGCTAGCCAACTAACCCAATAAACCAAGATGCAATCAAAATAAAATAATAGAAATGAAAGTTAAACTAATTATACTATTGTGGTGTAAACAATGATGAGGAAAGTTGTGTTTACTTAGGTTTCATTACTCCCTAGATATCTTTTACAGGTTGATAGCTTGTTATAATTGCATGGATGATGGTTCATATTCCTTAATACTAGTCGTAGGGCCGTGTACAATATTCTCTAACTCTATAGGATCCTACTTCACTCCTATGTCGAGCCGTTAGAAGCTCCTAACATGGGATCATTAGAATTCTCCTACGCATTAAATACAACCAAATACCATAGTACACCTCCGATCATGTTTCTTAAGACGTTCAAGCAAGTTACCAATGGAAGTCTGCCAGTTTTCTTAAGCCTAACATCGAATAAAATCATCCGTAACAACTATAAACAAACAATCAACCCATAATTAACATCTAGGTTTGACTACATCTATGCAAACACAAAGGAAATCTAGCCAAGCATGTTAAATAGAAGACAAGCGTAAGATATAATCAAACAACACATAGACATATTGATTGATATGAAAGAGTACTTATCTCTAATTGAACATGAAAGATTCAAAGGGTTGAAACCCTTGAAAAAGCTGAAAAATTCGACCTAGGGTTTTTCCCTAATGAATGAAATTTGGAAAACTATATATAGATTTTACAGGGTGACGGCGTCATGTATTAAGTTGTGACGCCGTCAACTCGCCGCCATAATGAAATCGTATTGCCTAGATCGGCTTGTGACACTGTCATGTGTAAAATTGTTCTGGGCTGTCACTAATACTTGGACCATGACGGCCTTGGGTGACACCGTCATCTCTAATGCACAAAAACTCTCTGGATCGTCATGTGTATTTCCCACATCCACCTCTTTTGTTACTCTTGATGCCGTCATGTAGAAAATCTTGACGCCGTCAGGTACTGTTCCAGCAAGGAAAATTGAGACTTTACCGTTTTCTTCACTTTTATTCTCCAAAAACGTCCAAAATGCTTCCTTTTCCAGATTTCACTCCAAAATACCTAAAATGACAAAAGGAACGATTTAGGGCAATATTTGATCAAATAATCACGAATCTGGGCTTAAATGACCCCTTAAAAGTTGTTAACTTTTCGCCTCATCAACAACCTTTTTATCCTTTAGTCAAAGGGGGTGTTTGTTTCGGGTTATATATAGGATTATTTTTTAGTGGAGTAGCATATATAGGCATAGTTAGATGTCTTCTATAGATACTGAGAGATTTGCACAAGAAAAGAAAAAGATGGTGAAAACACCAATTTTTGATAAAATACTAACAATAATTTCATCTTTTTAGTATTTACAATAATCTATGCCAACGGTGAATGTGCCAGTTGGCAGGCCTTCTGATACGTTCCCTTAGTATTACATGGCACCTCCGCATTCACTGTAGTGCAGATCAGCAGGGATGATCTCAAACACTATGATGAATCCTGGTCTTTATGCACAGTAGCCTCCACCATATATGGGTCCAACAATGTAGCTATAGCCACCTCAGCAGCCATAGTCACCTTCGGATTCAAAGATGCTATAGCCTAATCCTTCTTCCCAAGTATCTGCCTTTTTATCTGAATTTCATTTAAATATGCAGGTTTTGAACGCTAAAGAGTTGCCTCCAATGTAGCCCAATTCTAGAATTAGAAATGATACAGGAGCTTGCTTGTGAGCTTTAACTTGGCGTGACTCAGCCGACATGTAGCCCAATTCGACCCATCAGTAAGGTATGAGGTAGCTGAAGTTGATATCATTTATAGACTACCGATGCCATTTGGAATAGTTTGTTCTGGTGTAGCACCTGATCACCCTAAAACAAAGGTACGGTTTGCTAGATTTACATCATTCGTTATCAGTTTTGGAGAGTGGACTTGCTAATGTAAATGTGCATCAGATTCATCAAAATGAAAAGAATCTGGTAATTTTCCTCATGTCATAATGTTGGCCTGACATTATTGTTAGCTCAAAATCAGGTGGTCTGTTTTCTTGCTTGCTTCAAAATTATAGAACAGATGTGGAAAGAAACAAAATTAATTGCATATCTTAATACAAAAATACAAAACTCTATATATATATCTTACTACTCACAAACTAATAAAAACACAATAACATATAACAAAACCATACACAAATATTAAAAATTTAACATAATTTAACTAAACAATAATGAAATATAATTATATTAGAAAAAATATCATCCTTCAAACTTTTATTGTCCGTTTCACTAAAGAGTCAATATTAAATGAAATATTATCCAATGAATTATAATTAATAATCTTAAAATTTTGACACTGTATATATACAAAATATAACATATAAAATGAAAATTACAAGTCATGCCTGCCCATTGGGCGGGCTTTGAAACTAGAGTATATATATATATATATATATATATATATATATATATATATATATATATATATATATATATATATATACTAGAGTTCAAAGCCCGCCCGATGGGCGGGCATGACTTATATTTATCGTTGTTATATTTTACTATAATGAAAGAAGGCGGGTAAAAAAAATTGTTGGAAAAGTGTCCAGTGAATAATGCTCCTTTGTATACAACGTTTGTTGTTGTTTTCATTGCAAAATAGATCGAAACAGAGAATTGCCATATCTAGAATAGAAGGCTGGGATGATTATATATTCGTTATCACTATCATCTCGTGTTGTTTGATGGGTGCCTATAAAAAAAACATCATGCATAAGCTATAGGGGTGAGTAATTCTATTTATTTAGCCATGGTGTCGAGCCATTCGTAATTTCCGTGTTCTAATTATTCATCATAATTAACTTACTTTAGGAGAATAAAAAGGAATTAGTTGGTGGTATGCTATAAAAATAGGTCTCTTAATTTGTTAAACATGTTAATGTATTTTAGAATGGTTAGAATAATACATCAATAGATACTACTATAAACAAATTTACTATGTAGTAATGAAATAGTGAGATATTTTGAAACTCGATAGCATTGATGGAGTACTACTTTTTTCATAATGCAGTAGGGCTAATATCAGCTACCGAATATATACCACATTATTAATTTCAATAGTCAATACCAATAACTTAGGGGATGTTTGTTTAAGCTTGAATATAGGTTTGTGGGCATTAATGATGATTTAAGCTTATATTTAATAAGCCCATTAGTTAGGCTTATGTTTCAGCTTATGAACTAATAGTTCATCTTTACATCTTAATAAGCTCATAAGACACATAATTTGGGATTGTGAATGATTATTTAAACTTATTTGTGTGCTTATGAGCTTATGTGATTTCGGCTTATTTTAATAAGTTCAAATTTTCTGGCTTACTTTATCATGTTACAATTTATCATTAAGAATGTGAAAATGAGTAAGGTGTATTCCAGCTCAAGAGGCCTTTGATAGGACAAAGTACGGCTTGCAAGTTCTACTCATATATGCTGCAATTACAAATACACCAGAACACGTCATCAAAACAATAAGATACATCATAGCTGATCATACTCATGTGAAATTAGCTACACAAATCACTGATGTGCAAGTGTACATATAGTAAACCTTGCACGCCACTGAAGAATATCGGTTTGCCCAAATGACCTCTGCCTCGGTAATGGCCTTGTTCTGCTGTTAACGACATTTAGCTTTTTCCTTGATATCCCAATATCCCTGGCTCAGGTCTACAAATATAAAGGCAGGACCAAACACGTAGATCAGGAAGAAACATGCTCGCTGAAGTAAAAAAAAGTTGCATCTGGATTTCTAATAGCTTCACTTATGAGAATTTTAAATTCAGGATGCTTATTTGAATGATGAGTAGCACGTCATCAGGTAGATACATTATGAAAAACTCATAGTCACATATTACTCATAGTCACACATCAATAGAACTATGGCATTACATGGTAGTCGCTGTGTAATTTTTGACCAAGTTGATGTCATTTTCAGTTAGGGCAGCAACAACTGGTAATGTGATAATTTCAGAGACATTATTTCCAAGATCACTTACAGTACAACCAAGGGTCCCGGCTGCTGTGCCTCTATCTTTCGGATGGACATGACTTCTTTCTAAAAACTTCGTACAACATTCCTATAAAAGAATATTTGGCAAATTAATGTCTGCATTGTGAAATTGTTTTGTAGGTTGCTCATGTGTGATTTACTTAAGAGTATTAGTTGGTGGTATGCTATAAAAACAGGTCCCTTCTGAATATACCGATATTAGCACAACATTGCATCTTTGACATCATCAAGAACATGAATGGGGACTCCATGGTTCACTATTTGAAAAAAGCCCCATTTGCTTGCTGCAGAACTTATGGCGTTTGCAACATTCGGGTCATAAAAGTTGGACATATCAATAACTGGGATGGAATCTTGATTCGGTTCTTCATTGTAATTTTGAAATTCAACGGGGTGCATAGACTATTAATTTTGTGCATGACTTATACATGAGTAGTTGTAGCTTTGGATTCTTGTACTATACATCTCGCTGGATGTAAAAGTATGTTTGACACCTTCGAAGTTGGTGGTGATTTTCATTCAAGAACCGCAGTAAACATGTATCCTTACATCCGTGATGCAATTGAGAGCAAGGAGATATACAAAATTCAGTTAATTGAACTGTAATACAAAATTCAGTAACCTCCATGTATATATATACTTGTCTTGTCTTAGAGCTATATGTTGATTTGCTTGATGTCAAGTTTCATAGATATTTTCTCACAAATGCTCATTAATGGGTGCCAAATAGTATGCAGTAACACATTCTTAACTTTGAAATTCAGTAAAAATACATTAACATGTACAAAGGAAATCCTTTTTCTATTCTTTTTCTTATAGATGGAGTTGTAAGCCTCTAAGTTTACATGACACCTGAAACATAAAAAAAAGTATACTGAATAAGAATTTGATTACAGCATAATTTGAGAAAAAATTATTAGTGGATCCTTCAACACACACCAGTATCATAATATATAGTACATGAAATGCAACTGAAAAATTATCAAAATAACAAAATTTTGATCCAGCGGTATATAAGATGTTTCTAAGGTGACTAATCTAACATGTGATTATTAAGAGTGAGCCTAGAATATGTTGGATTATTATCTGCTTTGTATGTTTAAGAACTATATTAGGATAATCAGGGTCTGAATATTTGAAAGCAATAGACAATGCAGCAAATGTAGCTACAGTTTCTCTAGCGATGTCCGCTCTGGGATGTTTATGATCAATCTTGTAAGAATTTCATGGAGTCTTCAGGTGCCAGAACTCGTGAAAAAGTTGAAAAGCAAAAGCATTCATATTGGTTATGTTTCTATCTTTAACATGTCAAGATGGTAAGCTGAAGAAAAGGTTGAATAGCTGATGAGGCGAAAAATGAACCGTTTTTAGGGGGTCATTTAAGCCCAGAATTGAATTTATTTGATCAAATATTGCCCTAAATCGTTCATTTTGTGATTTTAGGTACTTTGGGAGTGAATTCTGGAAAAGGAAGCATTTTGGACGTTTTTGGAGCATAAAAGTGAAGAAAACGGCAAAGTCTTAATTTTCCTTGCTGGGAACAGTACCTGACGGCGTCAAGAGGCTTTTTATGACAGCGTCAAGAGTAAAAGTGGTGATGGCCTAGAAGAAACGTGAAGGCGTCACCCAAGGCCGTCACGTGTTAACTTGTCAAAACTTGCGCGTGGAGTAGCTGATATTGTTTTGGTCATAACTTTTGCATACGAACTCGGATTTAGGTGATTCAAAAGCCCACGCGAAGAGGACGAAGAGATCTACAATTTGGTGAAAAAATGGTCGTGACGGCGTCAAGATAAATGAGCTGACGCCGTCAAGATGGGCCGACAGAAAACATGCCTATAAATATAACATCATAACTTCACTTTTTGTAAGCCCTAAACCCTAAGGTCGATTCCTGGATTTAGGTGGGTGTTTTTCCAGAAACTTAGAGGGTTTCAATCACTCCATAAATATCTTTTAATGGTTTTATGATTCTATCTTAATTCATGTCTTCAATTATCATTATTGTTGCTTGTTCTTTATTAATTATGCTTGGCTAATTCACCTTGTGTCTACTTATGATTGTGTGAAATTTGTGTATAATTAATTAGATCTCATTGATTTCTTGTTGATGTTTGTGTCTATCTCCAGCAATGAGGGCTTGTTGATGTGTGTGTCTATCTCCATCAATTAAGGCGCGACAACTTCAATAGATCTAGTTGGTTTAGTTTATAATTCTTGTTTCCTATTGATTCTTGTTTTGATTGAATGAAATCGATGTTAGGCTTAAGAAAACTGGCAGACTTCCATAGGGTAACATGCTTGAACGTCTTAAGAAACATGAACCGATGTGTACTAGGTTTTTATGGTTGTATTCAATGCATGAGCGAATTCTAGTGATCCCATGTTAGGAGCTTCTTAGCCGGCTCAACATAGGAGTGAAGTAGGAGCTTATAGAATTGGGAAAGTACGCCACCCCATGAATGGTATTAAGGAATACAACCCGTCAATTAAAACAAGGTGCGACAATTCAATAGGTAGAATTGGATAGCTAGCAAGGAGTAACATATCATAGGTAGACATGCTTCACTTATCTTGTAGAACCTTTGTTTATTTTCTTGTTTATTAGTTTAATTAGTAGCTGTTGGGTTAGTTGATTAGCAACTAATTCCGCCCATCCTTCCAATACCCGAGATTTTTACCTGCTTTTCATAAAAATATAAAAACACAAAAAGAATCATCCTTCACCTTTAGACTTAGTTAGATCAATTTCAATCCTAATGACACTATTCCTGAGTTGAACGATCAATCCCCCGGTACTTGTCACTATACTATACTACAACGATCAGGTACACTGCCTGGTGGGGGTTGTAAGCTTCTCGAGATCCCTCGAGAGGTAAAGCCTGGTGCAATCCCTACGCATCAAGTTTTTGGCACCGCAACCCGGGGAATAGTTATTGTTTAGGTTGTATTTGATTTTTATTAGGTCTACTCATTAGATTTCTATCAAGTGAGATTTTTTCTTTTTATTTTGTAGCTTTCTCGTAGTATATCTTTTCTTTGTGATTTTGTTTGTAATTTGCTTCAAATGGACTTTTCACTTTGACTTCTAAGATTACAAGATAACGTTGAGCGGCTAACACACCAAAGAGTTCAAAATACCTCATTTAGAGACACCTATGAATCATATGAGCCTTCACCTAGGATAGATTCTTTTGAACAACCTCCATGTTTAAGATCTAGTTTTAGTGAGGCCAATAGGAAATGCGACCTAGTTTGCCATGGAATTATGGAGAGAGCCATTGCAACAAATCATAAGTTGGATGAAGCACTAGGTTTGCTATTATCACTACCTAAGAAAACAATTGAGGAGGATTTAGCCGAGCATGATCACATTGATAAAAAAGACCTAGGTTTTATGATCGATGATGATGAATCTCAAGAAACAGATGATGAATCTCTTGGGCAATTTGTATATAGCAGTCAGAATGTTGAGGATGATCCTTATGATTCGGATATAGAAGTTGAGATGCCTAGAGAAGCATGTGAGATACTTAGGAGAATGCTTAGGATAAATTCTACCAAAACACATGATGAGGATATAGGTGATCTTGACACATGGAATGATGAGGTCAATAACATAAGCCCACAAAATACTCAACCATCATTTGAGGCACATACACCGCCCGTGACTTACCCGGAAGAAGTAGAAGAAACTTTAGGAATTCTGATGGAGGTAGAACCCTTGGACCAGGAACCACTTGAGGATATAGGTTTGAATACTTGTAGTGATAACCTTACTCCTAGTTCTAGGGAATTTCTTAGTGTTGATGAACCGGAACCTCAATCTTTACACACCTTTCCATCCTTAGATATATTTCTAGGAGACAAAAGAGGAACCGACCCACCTATCAACCAATATTATCCGGGTAGTTTTAGGATGAAGGAAGCCATTCACTCACCCCCTTCACCTCACGTGACATATTTCCACCCTAAGGGTGTGTATCGCTACTTCCACCCACACTTAATTCAAAGTGTAGGGAAAACCTCCCCTATTTCCGTTAAATAAGGGTAGAGTCAGGCTCGTGACTCGAACAAAAACAAGCGCTTATTGGGAGGCAACCCAAGCTTTATTTATTTATTTGTTTGTTTGTTTGTTTGTTTGATTTTATTTGTTTCCATATGCATGTTTTATTTTTAACTTCGTCTTAATTGCATATAAAGGTATTTTGCAAAAGATAAGTGTAAGGGAGATCCAAATTTGTTTATAAGAACGAAATTGAGCATGAACCACAACAATATTAAATGGACATGTATATTAGTACTTGTTAGAGTCAAATGCTTGTATCGAATCATAATGATGTTTTGCAGGATTTTCCAGGAAGTAGGACCAAGTTTTTCCAGAAATTTTCCGGAAACTTAACATAAAGATTTCTGCAGGTCACTTCTGGCGGCGTCAGGAATTAATTCCTGTCGGCGTCATGTGTAAAATTCTGGAAATTATGCTAGTTTTGTTTATACCGGAGTCTTAAAGTTTTTGGTTGATTCTTTAGTTTTATAAACTCCAGGAAATCTGCAAACATTCATTCCACAAGCATTATATCTTTAATTGTTTTGTTTTTATTCCTAAATCTGGAATTACATCTAGTTGTGAGTTTTCTTTGTTCGGATTGATGCTTTGGGTTTTTGTGATTGTTTTTCTAGGTTTAACAGGTTATGTATGACAAGAAGATGAAGGGAAGCTTTGATTGTTCATTTTCTTGGAGAAAGATCTAACCTGGCCACCTTATTATCCATACCGAGCGAGTCAGGGGAGTATTTGATTTCATTCTTTTTACTTATTTCACTTTTACATTCTTTACTTGAACATTGGGGACAATATTCATCCTAAGTGTAAGGGGAGGGTAGAATGATGATACCTTACAGATACACTTTCGCTTGAGTTTGTTTGTTTGACGGTAGATGTGTAATAAAACTATGAGAAATACTTGTTAGTGCAATTTTAGCGCCAAATTTAAATTTTTTTACAACATTTAAGAGTGAAACTTTAGCCATAGCAAGCGTCTCATGGATCGGAGTTTGTATGACTAGCACAAAACCGTACTATTCAGAAAAATTTTCCACCCAAATATGTGAGGTTCGCCTTTAGATTTGATAGGAAAAGCATTTACTATTAGTGCTTATGAGTGTACCGGTAGCATTTAGATTCTAGAACATGCGTTAGTGATGCATCCCGAGACCGCTAGTGAGACTACATTCGTGTAGTAGGATTTACTACATGATAAGAGGCATTAGGATCACCCTTGTGTTAAACTCGTATCATAATTACTTGACCATTTAAGTCATATTATTTGGCTAGTTAAGTCAACAAATTTTTCCCACACCTTAGCGTTGCACTCATTTTTAGTACACGAAACCCCTAGTACACCCCTCCGAGCCTATCTTTTCGTTTCTAACATTAAGTATTTTACTTAAAGGAAGAATTTGTTACACCCCACTTAAAATGTACACCCAAATCGCCTTAGCCTTCCGTGTATGCACTC